>ML346740.1:0-55803 GCA_005239505.1 Nicotiana paniculata | reverse complement strand
GGGTTTCTACTTTGGACCCCTCCATTGGCACCTCAATTTCCATCTCTAATGTACACTGCTCCTGGCTACTATCCATAATATTGGCATATTGAGCATTAAAAGCTTCAACTAGTTGACTCGTTTGAGCCTCCAAGTTACGAATAATTTCATCTTGCCTTTGTACCCGCAGTTGTAACTCCTCCTGTTGTTCCAAAATTCACTTAATCATATCCTCGAGCCTTTTCAGGTCATCATCACTGAGTTCTTTGTTTCTATTAACTTCACAATAAAAATAAGAACCATCAAACTAAGGGGTTGGGGGAAGATAAGAAATATAAGCACAACCATAAAAGGTGACCATCTTGACCACCACAAATATTACACACATTCCACACATAAGATTGAGTTGGTACACATAACTCGCTATCGGGAATATTTTGATAATTTTGCTCTGGGTGGTTTCCTCCATAATATGCATAACGAGGATCAAAAGTAGAACTACCAACATACAAACTCTCATAATTCCATGATGCCATGTTTTTTTCAAATTAACAAATACAACTAAAATAAATAAAATAAAAATCAAATACTAAAAAAAAAAAATATCAAACTTGAAACCTAGTAATATGTACAATTACTTCTACACTAGATAATACCGTTAACTCCCCGGCAACGGCGCCAAAACTTGATCACGCTCAACTATGTCTAATAAAAGACTAAATGGGCGTTGCAAATATAATCTGGGGTATTAAGCCCAGAGTCGATCCCACAGGGAGTTAACGTATCAAGCAAGCTGTCAGAATACTAAACTGTCACTTGGTGTTGTTTAAACTACTACAACTGAATGAAAATATTAAAACTAAAGATTAACTACAATAAGGTGTAAACAATTGTAATAAGGGTCTAAAGTTATGGTTTTCCCCGTCGGTGAACTTCCTTCTCGGATACTTCTTATAGTTTGATTAGTTGTCTCTATCAATCATGAACACTCTATCTACCATAAATCTCTCTCAAGTAATTATGATAATTTACTAGACGCACTCTCTCAAGTTACGCTAGCTAGATTGCATTACAGTTCACTTAGATTGCACCCGAAGTATCGTTATCTCTAATCCAACCTCTAAACCCTCGGTTATGACTTTTTTCTATACTCTGGGAGTGGTGTTGTTCAAAAAACTACCAATATATGCACTCTCTCTCAAGGAGATACATAATAAATAGGAACAACTAGTTGAGGGCCCTTCAATCAACTACAACAAGAACGTAGTTGAACAAATAGAGTTTAATCAACCAATCAAAGCTATATTAATANCATTCAATTAACTACAACAAGAACGTAGTTGAACAAATAGAGATTAATCAACCAATCAGAACTATATTAATAACACAATAAGTTAATCCCCCAACGGGTTCCACCAAAACCCTAGATTAAAGATATTAGCTAAACATGTTCATAAGAATCAAATCCAAAGTAACTTGCATAATTAAACTACAAAGTAATGAATAAAAGCTGTACAAATCGATGTTTTTACTTCTCTTCAATGACTTCCTCTCCTTCGAATCCTTCCTTCAAGTTGTATTTTGGGGTCTATTTATATGTTTAGGACAAACCCTAAACGTGTAAGAGACTTCTATTCCAACCGGGAAGCACTTAAACTCTTCAAAACTCAGAATTGACTGGACATCAGACCCAGGCGTTTGGGCTCAAACGCCCCCTTAAAGCCAGGGCAGGCCTGGCGTTAGGGCCCAAATGCCCCCCTAACGCCAGGGTCAGCCTGGCTTTAGGGGAAAAACGCCCCACTAACGCCAGGGACAGCCTGACTTTAGGGGCCAAACGCCCGGCTACCGCCCGGGTGTTTCCTTTTCGACTCTTAAGCGTATTTTTGATGTATTTTCATCCATTTAGCTCGGTTTCCATATCCAATGCACCTACACATGAAATAAACTCCATTATGCACATACAAAGTGTATTTTTATCATTAACACACATAAAATGTAAGGCATATAACGTGTTAAACCATGAATTCTAGCCTCGCATCAGCCATCCTGCTCACATAACACCATCGCTACACGGAACCTCAGCACATATGTAATTTATCAAGTAATTTCACACTCACACGGCACAATGTAGTATTCATGAAATAGCCAATGATGAAATACATCCACATACCTCAAGGCGATTCTGATCGTACTGCACCGGGCTAGTAACCTCTCAAGGAATCACAATAACCCTATTTACCATGACACACAAGAACAACCGTCAAATCCGTAACAACTTCCATAGCCCTTCACCAAATTGACTGAGCGGCCTTAAGGCATATATCCTCATATTAATGATAGTACCGCAATCTCCATACTTGGTTTTATATTTAATCAATTAAGTGACTACCTGTCACACTTATACCATCTTCCCGTGGGATACGCCCCCACGACCTTCCGCACCAGGTAACAATCTGCACACCCATACCACCGGCCATACTAGTGTTGCAAAGCGAATCAAGGATCCACAAATCAATACTCAAAGCCTCTTACACATGACACCTATCTCAGGTGACACTAAAGACAATATCAGCTTACTCTAACCATCTGAACCCTTTTCCCTGCTCATCCGAGCTGGTGACATTCTCGTTAACACCAAACTGCAACCTTAATCCTCAATTTTCAAATTTCATGCCACTCACCGCACCTATCCTACCAGTGCGCGAGAGCACAAGAATTCCAGCATAACTCTTGAACCACTAACAGGATACACACTTCATCATATAAAACCTTTCACTTAATCCATTTCAGGAGAACCATTGCAACACGTGACTAAATTCCCATAATCGCGAAAATACAAACTCCAAGTAGTGGTCTGCACCACCATAACGCTTCCGGGATCCATCTACACATAACCGGCCATAATAATCGAGTACCTCCCAATAAATCAAATTACGGCGGCCGTCAGGCCTCGCACATACTGCTACAATTCACATGTATAACTTAATACGCTAAAATAACTGATGATTGCCACCATCATGCCCATTCGGCCATCGCTACCTGATCCAACTACTTCTAATTCAAACTGGACTTTCCTTAGAAATATCAATAACTCCATTCAAAATATGACTAACTCAATCCGCACTCATCCTGAGTGATCCCATTTCACGAGACCACAATGTCTCAAAACTCACGAACCATTTCAGACCCTCCTTGTGCGTATAATTGCACCTCCAACTGGTACACCTATTTTGATAACTCTTCTATAAATTCGAATTTATTTTCTCCCATTCCTCCAATGATACACCACAGACCGAAGATAATATAGAACACTCCAAGCCCCTTTTCATAACCCGCTGAAAAAGCTCAATACTTAACCATACTACTGACTGGAATTACTTAGGCACCACACTTAAACCTTGAATCCACTAGGACCGTTGTTGAGAGTCACCTACTCTGGCTTGTCCCGAATATAATTAAATCCAAGGCTCTGCTAGCACATGAACACCCTCTCAGAGAAGTACTCGACTGAATCACCTTCCTTGTAACTCACCTCTACACGAAGCATAAAGCCTGAGTCTTCCCGAAGATTGAACATGAACCAATAAGGCCAGTTATAGCACACATTCCTCAAATACTTTGCTCAAATTACCACTGATGTTCTCTTTACTTAGTCGTAATAACCTATCAATGTGCCGATAACCAGAAATCTCACAGGCAGAACTATACGATCCACTCATAAGCGGTGGGGCTCTCCCACTTACCTTGAAGCTACCGTTGCACAACTCCGGAACCCATAAATATTCCTTGTCCCCCATTGACATGATCCTGCACAATCAACTCACCAAATTTCTCTAAACCTTTCTGTTAAACACTTCATGAACACTCTGAATCACTAGCCACATGCACATATTCGACCTCTTACCGGATAGCCAGTACATGAGATATTCCAAAAGAAACAGGACGGGACTCTAAGGATGTGTGTTGATTATCGAGCATTGAACAAAGTGATGGTGAAGAATAAATACCCGGTTCCATTGGTGCAAGATTTGATGGACAGATTGAGCAAGGCATGCTGGTTTACAAAGCTTGATTTACGGTCTGGTTACTGGCAGGTGCGGATAGCGGAAGGAGATGAGTCTAAAACAACTTGTGTCACAAGGTACATCTCATACGAATTTCTGACTATGCCGTTTGGGTTGACAAATTCCCCTGCTACGTTCTGCAACTAATGAACGATGTTCTATATGAGTACTTAGATGATTTTGTCATTGTCTACTTAGATGACATAGTCATCTATAGTAGGAACTTGGATGATCATATGTCGCATTTGATTAAGGTGTTGTTTCGTTTGAGGGAGTACTAGCTCTATGTGAAGATGGAGAAATGTGAGTTTGCAAGACAGGAGATAAAGTTTCTTGGGCACTTGGTGAGCCAAAATCAGGTGCGAATGGACCCAATAAAGTGCTGGTCATTGTGGAATGGCAGGCATCGAAATCAGTGAAAGAGTTGAAGTCTTTCCTTGGGTTGGCTAATTACTATCGGAAGTTCATTGTTGATTACTCTAAGAAGGCTGCTCCTTTGACAGATTTGTTAAAGAAGAATGTTAGGTGGGTATGGTCTGAAAAATGCAGTACTGCATTTTGTCATGACCCGATTTACCCTTCGAAGGTGTCGTGACGGCACCTAGTCTCTACGACTAGGTAAGCCTACTATAACGGGGAAAAATTGAAATAAAATGCAATCAATAAAGGGGAATAAGGGCAATGACATAAGTAACGTACTAGCCGCTCGGCTCATACAAAGCATAACTTCCCAAAACCCAGAATATCACAGAAAGTCACAAGCTTCTAACACTACTGTAGCTCTAACAAAAAAAACTAGAAAAAGTACATAAGAACGTCTCTACAAGATAGAATAGAAGGAGACTCGGAGGATTCTGCAGACACGGCCTAAATACCTTGCAGTCTCCTAGAATCAGAAACAATGACTAACCACGAGGGTGATAGCTCGTACCTGGATCTGCACACGAAAAACATGTACAGGAAAGGGCATAAATACACCACATTTGGTACCCAGTAAGTGCCAAGCCTAACCTCGGTCAAGTAGTGACGAGGTCAGGTTAAGGCTCTACTTGATTTCTAAATAAGTTAGGTAAAATAGTACAAAAGATAGGTAATGTCTACAGTAAACAGTGTAAGAAAAACATTATAAGTTTACAGTAAAGAAAATCCTCGGCTCAACATAATATATCACAAAGTGGAATCTCCCGGGATACTGTCCTGTAGTTCCAAATGATTATGCAGTACAAGAGGATCTCTCGGAGTACGTCCGTAGTCCCCAAAATAAATATGCAGTACATGGGGAAAGCTCCCGGAATACGTCTGTAGTCCCAATTTAAATATGCAGTAAAAGGGGATCTCCCGAAATACGTCAATAGTCCCAAAATAAATATGCAGTACATGGGGAAAGCTCCCGGAATACGTCTGTAGTCCCAATTTAAATATGCAGTAAAAGGGGATCTCCCGAAATACGTCAATAGTCCCAAAATAAATATGCGGTATAGGGGGATCTCCCGGAATACGTCCGTAGTCCCAAAATAAATATGCAGTATAGGGGGAAAGCTCCCAGAATACGTATGTAGTCCCAATTTAAATATGAAATTCAAATGAATGCCTGATAAGGTTTATTTAAACAGTTCAGGAGAAATATTCACATGCAAGACAAAGGATAGGACTAACTAAGCATGGTGCACATAGTCGCAAATAGGAAATTCAGATAAAACAGGTAGACATGCTCCTTCTTAATCTAAACTACACAATTAGCACATTAAACAGTGAAATAAGAGTGAAATGATTTATGGCATGGGAGGAAAAATTGAATTTTAGCAACAATGGACCGTGTACGTACTCGTTATCTCACGTACACGACGTCCATACAACAAATACTATCAAAACAACCTAAGGGGAAGTCCCAAACACAGAGTTAGGCAAGCCACTTACCTCGACTGCTCTACTCAACTCAAAACCACGCTCTTGCCATGAGTACCCGACTCTGAATGGCCCAAATCTATTCAATTTAATTTCATAATATAAATATCATTTTAAGAAATCGATCTAGCTAATTAGTTCAAGGCTAATACACGAAATTAGGAAAATTGCCCAACAAGTCCCCCGGGACCACGTCTCAGAATCGAGTGAAAGTTACAAATTTAGAAAACCCATTCACTCACGAACTCACTTGAACAAGAATCATCGAAAACCTATGTCAAAATCTCATTAAATTCTCAGATTTCTATTTGGGGAACCTTCCTCCCATTTTCATGATTTTTCACCAAAATTCATTGATTATATTGAAGAAATTGCTATAGATTAATGATATACAAGTGAAATAATGTTAATAATCATTATCTATGAGTCTTCTCTTCAAAACCCACTCAAAATCGCCTAATCCTGAGCTCCCAATCATTTTTGGAACTATGAAATTTCAAACCATCGAATTTGGTATAAACTGCCCAGCGATCCCGCACCTGCGCCCATTGGACCGCACCTGCAGAAAAATACTTTGCAGGTGCGAAATCACACTAAAAGGGCGGGGGTCGCACCTGCGGTCACTGGGCTGCATCTGCGGAACTCTTGCCGCTCCTGCGAGCTTGACTGACCCAGGTCAATTCCGCACCTGTGAGGCCCCCGCCCGCACCTGCATGTCCGCACCGGCGGGTCCCCTACGCAGGTGCGAAACACCAGTACCAGCACTGCTTCAGCTGGTTTCTAAGTCCAAAATCATCCCGTTGAGCATCCGAAACATCCCTGAGGCCCCCGGGACCTCAACCAAACTTTCCAACCAGTCCTAATACCTTATCGAAACTTAGTCGAGCCTTCAAAACATATCAGATAACATCAAAATCACCAATTATGCATGGATTCAATCCTATGAACTTATGAAATTTCCAAAATCCACAACCGATGCCGAAACACGTCAAAACTAGTCTGAATGACCTCAAATTTTACACACAGGTCATGAGTGACACTACGGACCTACAACTACTCTTGGAATTCCATTCCGAGCCCGATATCAAAATTTCACCTATCGCCCGAAATCACCGAAATTCTAACTTTCGCCAATTCAAACCTAAATTTACTACTGACCTCGAAAACACCTTTCGGACGCGCTCCTAACCCCAAAATCACCCCACGGAGCTAACGGAGTTGAAAAAAATTCCATTATGGATCCGTCTTCACACAGATCCTACTACGATCCGATTACTAAAGCTTATACTCATATATAAGGACTATGTGTCCAAAAACTCTCCGAATTTTGCAACTAATCATTCTGACAAGTCCCATAAGCAGATATAACGTGTGGAATACAGTTATTAGCGGATCGGGGTGCTAACTCTCAAAATGACCGACCGGGCCGTTACATTCTCCCCCTCTTAAGAAAATTGTTCATCCTCGAACGAGTATAGAGACATACCTGAAGCTGTGAAAAGATGAGGGTACTGACTGCGCATATCCTGCTCGGTCTCCCAAGTCACCTCCTCGACCGGCTGACCCCTCCATTGAACCTAGACTGATGCAATATTCTTCGACCTGAGCTTTCTGACCTGTCTATCCAATATAGCGACTGGCTCCTAAACATATGATAAATCCTTGTCCAACTGGACTGAACTGAAATCCAAAACATGATTCAGATCACCGTGATACTTCTGGAGCATAGAGACGTGGAATACCGGATGACCTCCTGATAGGTTGGGAGGCAAGGTTAGCTCATAAGAAACCTCCCCAACACGCCGTAATACCTCAGAAAGACCAATAAATCTCGGACTCAGCTTACCCTTCTTCCCGAACCTCATGAAGCCCTTCATAGGTGTTACTCGAAGAAAAACCCGATCACCAGCCATAAATGCCAAATCACGAACCTTCCGGTCCGCATAACTCTTCTTCCTGGACTGAGCTGTGCGAAGTCTCTCCTGAATAACCTTCACCTTTTCCAAGGCATCCTTAACCAATTCTATACAGAACAATTGGGCCTCGCCCGGCTCAAACCATCCCACTGGGGACCGGCACCATCTACCATACAAAGCCTCATACGGCGCCATCTGAATGCTGGACTGGTAGCTGTTATTATAAGCAAACTCTGCAAGTTGCAAGTATCGGTCCCATGACCCTCCAAAATTCATCACACAGGAACGGAGCATGTCCTAGAGAATATGAATCGTGTGCTCGGATTGCCCGTCCGTCTGAGGGTGAAAGGCTGTACTCAACTCTAACCTGGTGCCTAGCTCCTGCTGAACGACTCTCCAGAACCGTGAAGTGAAATGTGTACCTCTGTCTGAAATGATAGATACTGGAATACTATGGAGGCGAACGATCTCCTTGATATAAATCTCCGCCAACCTCTCGGAGGAGTAAGTAGTCAACACTGGAATGAAATGGGCTGAATTGGTCAGCCGATCCACAATCACCCAAATAGCATAGAACTTTTTCAAAGTCCGAGAAGTCCAACCACAAAGTCCATGGTGATCCTCTCCCACTTCCACTCTGGAAGCTCAATCTGCTGAAGTAACCCTCCTGGCCTCTGATGCTCATATTTGACTTGTTGGCAGTTGAGACACTTGGCCACAAACTCCACTATCATTTTTCATCCTTCTGCACCAATAATGCTATCTCAGATCCTGGTACATCTTTGCGATACCCGAATGAATGGATTACCGCGAGCTATGGGCCTCCTCAAGAAACAAATCCCGAAGCCCATCCATATTGGGCACAATTATCCGACCCTGCATCCTCATCACACCGTCATATCCTATAGTCACATCCCTAGCGTCACCTCGTCGAACCCTATCCCGAAGAACCAGAAGGTAGGGATCATCATACTGGCGCTCTCGAATGCGGTCATAAAGAGAAGACCGAGCCACCACACAAGATAAAACCCGGCGAGGCTCTGAAAGATTCAATCTCACAAACTGACTGGCTAAGGATTGAACATCCAAGGTTAAGGGCCTCTCAACTATCGGAAGGTACGCCAAACTCCCCAAACTCTTCGCCCAGCGACTCAAGGCATCGTCCACCACATTGACCTTCCCCGGGTGGTATAATATAGTGATTCCATAGTCCTTTAGTAACTCCAACCATCTCCACTGGCGCAAATTGAGGTCCTTCTTCCTGAACAAGTGTTGCAAACTCCAGTGATCCGTAAAAATCTCACATGGAACACCGTACAAATAATTATGCCAGATCTTCAGGGCGTGAACAATAGCTGCTAACTCGAAGTCATGAACCGGATAATTCTTCTCATGCACCTTTAACTGACTGGACGCGTAGGCAATCACCCTACCGTCCTGCATCAATACTTCCCCAAGGCCAATCCTCGAGGCATCACAATAGACAGTGTAGGACCCCGAACCTGTAGGCAGCACTAATACTGGGGCCGAAGTCAAAGCTGTCTTGAGCTTCTGGAAGCTCTCCTCACACTCCTCGGTCGACCTGAACGGAGCACCCTTCTGGGTCAGCCTGGTCATAGGTGTTGCAATAGATGAAAACCCCTCTACAAAGCGACGGTAGTACCCTTCTAAACCAAGGAAATTGCGGATCTCCGTAGCTGATGATGGTCTAGGCCAACTCCCCACCGCCTCCATCTTCTTCGGATCTACCTTGATTCCATCACAAGACACTATGTGGCCCAAGAATGCCACTGAATCAAGCCAGAACTCACGCTTAGAGAATTTCTCATACAATCTCTTCTCCCTCAAAGTCTGAAGCACAGTACTCAAGTGCTGCTCATGATCTTCCTATGATCGAGAATACACCAGAATGTCATCAATAAACACACTGAAGAAGGAATCAAGGTAAGGCTGGAACAAACTGTGCATCAAATGCATAAAAGCTGCTGGGGCATTGGTCAGCCCAAATGACATGACAAGAAACTCATAGTGACCATATCTAGTCCGGAAGGCAGTCTTCGGGATGTCCGACTCCCGAATCTTCAGCTGATGATAGCCAGATTGCAAGTCAATCTTGGAGAATACTCTAGAGACCTGTAGCTGGTCGAATAAATCATCAATGCGAGGCAAAGGATACCTGTTCTTCACTGTAACCTTGTTCAGCTGCCGATAATCAATACACATACGCATAGAGCCATCCTTTTTCTTCACAAATAGCAGTGGAACACCCCAAGGTGATACACTGGGCCTGATGAAGCCCTTATCAAGAAACTCCTGTAATTGCTCCTTCAACTCCTTCAACTCAGGAGGATCTATACGATAAGGAGGAATAGAAATGGGCTGAGTGCCCGGCAACAAATCAATGCCGAAATCAATATCTCTATTGGGCGGCATACCCGGAAGATCAGCTGGGAATACATCAAGAAAGTACCTCACTACTGGGACTGACTCAACTGGAGGGGTATCAACACTGACATCTCTCACATAGGCCAAATACACATCACACCCCTTTTCAACCATCCACTAAGCCTTAAGGAAATAAATGACCCTACGGGGAGTATACTCTAAGGTACCTCTCCACTCTAATCTCGGCAAGTCTGGCATAGACAATGTCATGGTCTTAGCGTGAAAATCAAGAATATCATAATGAGGCGACAACCAGTCCATGCCCAAGATAACATCGAAATCTACCATGCTGAGTAATAACAAATCAGCCATGGTCTCAAAACCACTAAGAGAAATCAAACACGAACGATATCGCGGTCCACAACTAGAGAGTCTCCCACATGAGTAGATACCTAAGCATAGGAACTCAAATAATCCCGAGATAACCCCAAATATGGAGCTTGGGTAAAGCTTGGGTAAAATAATATTGATGCATCCCTATGGAAGACAAGGACAATACCTGTGATGACTGAGTCTGAAGCAACGACCTCGGAACGGGCTGGAAGGGCATAGTATCTGGCCTGGCCTCCCCTCTAGGGCGACCTCCACCTCCCCGACCTCCACCTCGAGCTGACGGAGGAGGTGGAGTGGAAGCTGGGGCTGGAAGAATAGTCGGAGGACCCGACAGAGCACGTGGAAGCTGATAAGACTGTGGAGGTGCACCCATCCTGGCCCTGGGGAAATCTCTAATCATGTGATGAGTGTCACCACACTCAAAACAACCCCTTGGAGGACGCTGCGGCTGAGACTGAATAGGAGCTGGCCTGATGGGATGGCCTGTAATAGCACCTCGAATCGGAGGCACACTGGATACTGGTGGTGCATAATAGAAGTCCTGAGGTCCAGGAGGAGATGGAATACCGCTGGCTGCTGGAAGGGCTGAATGAACAGGGCGACCCACAAAGCCCCTACCGTAACGTGCTGCTGGTGCACGAGCTCCTGAAAAATGGCTAGTCTCTCGAGACCTCTTGGCCTCTCTCTCCTCTCGGTCCCGGGTGAACATGCCCTCTACTCTCCTGGCAATACTCACTGCCTGCTGATAAGTGATATCCATCTCCAACTCTCTGGCCATACTGGTCCGAATACTAGGGTGAAGTCCCTCAATAAAGCAGCGAACCCGCTCTCTGACTGTGGCAACCAAGGCTGGTGCATGCCGAGCTAACTCACTGAAACGGACTGCATACTCCGACACAATCATAGCACCCTGGCCCAACTGCTCGAATTTCGCGCACAAAGTATCCCTGAGGCTCTGAGGGACATACTCTCGCAGAAACATCTTTGAAAACTGAGTCCAAGTGAGTGAGGCTGACTCGTTCAGACTACTCAGCTCATAGGCCCGCCACCACTGATATGCCGCTCCCCTCAGCTGGAAAGCGATGAAAGAAACCCCACTGGTCTCTACAATGCCCATAGTGCATAGAATACGATGACACTCCTCAATAAACCCCAGAGCGTCATCTGAAGCTAGTGCACTGAAAATAGGTGGGTGGTACTTCTTGTACCTCCCAAGTCTGAGCTGCTCTGCCTCAGAAGTAGCTACCGTGGTCCCATGCTGTACCAGAGCCACTAGGAGCATAGGAATATACTCCGGGTCCTGATCAACCTGGCCCCTCTGTTCAAGAGTGCGGGATACGGGAGTCTCTGCCCCTCCCACGGCTTGAAATGTAGTGGGAGCTATTGGAAGTAGTCCAACCTGAGCTAGAGTGATGAACATGCTCATGAACTGAGCTAAAGTCTCCTGTAAGGATGGAGCAGCAATAGGGACCTCCTGTGCCGGCTCTCCAGCTGGAGCTGCTGTAGGCTCCTCTATCGTCGCTCTCGCCGGTGCTCGGGCTGCACCGCGTGGTCGTCTTCTACCCCGACCCCGACCTTTGGCGGCTCTGGTAGGGGGCTCGGGTGCCTGGTCATCAGTCCTCTTAGTACGGGCCTTCACCATCTGTGGGAAAGAATATAATAGAATTTTAGAATTTTTGATGTCAATAACTCGCACGACAAGGAAATCAAAGAAATATGATTGTTCTTAACAGTTACATAGCCTCCCAAAGATGGATATGGACGTCTCCATACCGATCCGTGAGACACTAATGAACCAGCTTGTGACTTGTGACTCCTATGAACCTAAACGCTCTGATACCAACTTGTCACGACCCAATTTACCATCCGAAGGTGCCGTGATGGCACCTAGTCTCTACGACTAGGTAAGCCTACTATAACGGGGAAAAATTGAAATAAAACGCAATCAATAAAGGGAATAGGGGCAATGACATAAGTAACGTACTAGCCGCTCGGCTCATACAAAACATAACTTCCCAAAACCCGAAATATCACAGACAGTTACAAGCTTCTAACACTGCTATAGCTCTAACAAAAAAAAACTGGAAAAAAGTACATAAGAACGTCTCTACAAGATAGAATAGAAGGAGACTCGGAGGATTCTGTGGACGCGGCAGAAATACCTTGCAGTCTCCTAGAATCAGCAGCAACGACTAACCACGAGGCTGATAGCTCGTACCTGGATCTGCACACGAAAAACATGTGCAGGAAAGGGCATGAGTACACCACATTTGGTACCTAGTAAGTGCCAAGCCTAACCCCGGTCAAGTAGTGACGAGTTCAGGTTAAGGCTCTACTAGATTTCTAAATAAGTCAGTTAAAACAATACAAAAGATAGGTAATGTCTAAAGTAAACAGTTTAAGAAAAACAATATAAGTTTACAGTAAAGAAAATCCTCGGCTCAACATAATATATCACAAAGTGGAATCTCCCAGGATACCATCCGGTAGTTCCAAATGATTATGCAGTACATGGGGATCTCACGGAGTACGTCCGTAGTCCGCAAAATAAATATGCAGTACGAGAGGAAAGCTCCCGGAATACTTCTGTAGTCCCAATTTAAATATGCAGTATAGGGGAATCTCTGAATACGACCGTAGTCCCAAAATAAATATGCAATACAGGGGGATCTCCCGGAATACGTCCGTAGTCCCAAAATAAAATATTCAGTACAGGGGAAAAGCTCCCGGAATATGTTCGTAGTCTCAATTTAAATATGAAATGCGAATGAATGCCGGATAAGGTTTATTTAAACAATTCAGGAGAAAAAGTCACATGCAAGACAAAGGATAGGACTAACTAACCATGGTGCACATAGTATCAAATAGGAAATTCAGGTAAAACAGGTAGACATGCTCCTTCTTAATCTAAACTACACAATTAGCACATTAAACAGTGAAATAAGAGTGAAATGATTTATGGCATGGGAGGAAAAAATGAATTTTAGCAACAATTGCCCGTGTACGTACTCGTCACCTTACGTACACGACGTCCATACAACAAATAGTATCAAAACAACCTAAGGAGAAGTCCCCAACAAAGAGTTAGGTAAGCCACTTACCTCGACTGCTCTACTCAACTCAAAACCACACTCTTGGCATGAGTACCCGACTCCGAATGGCCCAAATCTATTTAATTCAATTGCATAATGTAAATATCATTTTAAGAAATCGATCTAGCTAATTAGTTCAAGGCTAATGCGCGAAATTAGGAAAATTGTCCAAAAAGTCCCCCGGGCCCACGTCTCGGAATCGAGTGAAAGTTACAAATTTAGAACACCCATTCACTCACGAACTCACTTGAATAAGAATCATCGGAAACCGACGTCAAAATCTCATTAAATTCTAGGATTTCTATTTGGGGAACCTTCCTCCCATTTTCATGATTTTTCACCCAAATTCATTGATTATATTGAAGAAATTGCTATAGATTAATGATATACAAGTGAATAGTGTTAGGAATCGTTACCTAAGAGTATTCTCTTCAAAACCCACTCAAAATCGCCTAATCCCGATCTCCTAATCATTTTTAGAATTATGAATTTCAAACCCTCGAATTTGGTATAAACTGCCCAGTGATCCTGCACCTGCGCCCCCTTGGACCATCTGTGGTCCCGCACCTGTGGAAAAATACATCGCAGGTGTGAAATCTCACTAAATGGGCTGGGGCCGCACCTGCGGTCACTCGGCCGCATCTGCGGCTTCGCATCTGTGAAACTCTTGCCGCACCTGCGAGCCTGACTGACCCAAGTCAATTCCGCACCTGCGAGGTCCCCGTCCGCACCTATGTCTCCGCACCTGTGGGTCCCCTTTCGCAGGTGCAAAACACCAGTACCAGTAGTGCTTCAGCTGGTTTCTAAGTCCAAAATCATCCTGTTGAGCATCCGAAACATCCCCGAGGCCCCGAGACCTCAAACAAACTTACCAACCAGACCTAATACCTTATCCAAGCTTAGTCGAGCCTTCAAAACACATCACATAACATCAAAATCGCCAATTATGTATGGATTCAAGCCTAAGAACTTATGAAAGTTCCAAAATCCACAAGCGATGCCGAAACACGTCAAAACTAGTACGAATGACCTCAAATTGTACACACAGGTCATGAATGACACCACTGACCTACAACCACTCTTGGAATTCCATTCCGAGCCCGATGTCAAAGTTTCACCTATCGACCGAAATCGCTGAAATTCTGAATTTCGTCAATTCAAGCCTAAATATACTATAGACCTCGAAAACACCTTACATACGCGCTCCTAACCCAAAAATCACCCCACGTAGCTGATAGAGTTGGTGAAATTCCATTCCGTATCCGTTTTCACACAGATCCAACTACAGTCTGATTTCTAAAGCTTAAACTCATATATAGTGACTATGTGTCCAAAAACTCTCCGAAATTTGCAACTAATCATTCTGACAAGTCCCATAAGTAGATATAACGTGGGGAAAGTAGTTATTAGGGGATCAAGGCGCTAACTCTCAAAACGACCGACTGGATCGTTACACGTTTGATGTGTTGAAAGAAGCTATTGCCTCAGAACCTATCTTGCGACTTCCTGATTTTGAGTTGCACTTCGAAGTCCATACTGATGCTTCCGACAAAGCTGTTGGGGGTGTGTTGGTTCAAGAAGGCCATCCTGTGGCCTTTGAAATAAGAAAATTCAATGAAGCGGAGCAGTGGTATTCGACTCATGAGAAATGAATGGTTGTTGGTATTCATTGCTTGCAAATCTAGTGTGTTTACTTGCTGGGAACAAAATGCATCGTGAGGACGGACAATGTGGCTAATACCTTTTTCCAAACACAGAAAAAGTTGAGTCCAAAACAAGCACGTTGGCAGGAATTTTCAGCGGAATATGATTTTGTGGGAGCACAAGCCGGGAAAACACAACCAAGTTGCGGATGCATTGAGTCGGAAGAAGTCTTTGCTGCTATTTATTCCATTCCGAGACTTGAGTAAGATTTTCTTGATAAGATCAAGTCAGCTGCTGTAAATGATCCATTGTACATAAAAATAATGAACCATGTGAAAGAAGGATAGTGAGGATATACTGGATCGAGGACGATCTTCTCCATTTCAAAGGGGGGAGAATCGTGGTACCACTTGGTGACGGGCTGCGTCATGAGTTGCTGAAGGAGACGCATGATACACTATGGGCTGGTCATCCAGGTATTTAGAGATGATGATGTTGTTGTACCAATATTATTAAAGATGGAGCACGATGTGGAAGCTTATGTGAAAAGCTGCCTTATTTGTCAGGTTGATAAAACAGAACAGAGGAAAGAAGCGGGTTTGCTACAACCTCTGCCCATTCCAGAAGAAACATGGCAATCAGTTTCTATGGATTTTATCAGCGTATTTCCTAGGTTAATGGTTTGTCTTCAATCATGGTTGTGGTCAACAGGTTTTCAAAGTATGTTGTTTTTATTGCTGCCTCAACTGAATGTCCCTCACAGGTTGCTGTTGAATTATTCTTCAAGAACGTTGTCAAGTATTTCAGAATGCCAAAGGATGTGGTTAGTGACAGGGATGCACGGTTTACAGGCCGGTTCTGGACTTATTTGTTCAATCTGATGGTTACAAAATTGAAGTTCTCAATGGAAAATCATCCCCAAACTGATGGTCAAACCGAAAGAACCAATAATTTGCTTGAAGAATACTTGAGACATTTCGTGACTGCTGGTCAACGAAACTGGGTAGATTTATTAGACTGTGCACAATTTTCTTACAATTTGCACAAGTCTTCAGCAACAGAGAAAAGTCCTTTCGAGATTGTGTTGGGAAAATAGCCTAAGCTACCAACGGCGATTGCGCAACAGAAAACTGGAGGGAAATGTCCATCTTCCTATCATTAGGGTTGGGATAGACAAATCATGATGGAAGAAGCAACAGATAGCCTGAACAAGGCACATAAACAAATGAAGAAGTATGTTGATTGGAACAGGCGTCCATTGGAGTTCAAAGTGGGCGACAAAGTTTTGTTGAAGCTTACTCCTGAAATCTAGAAAAAGATTGATAGTAGGGTAAGAGATAGAGCATTGGTTTCAAGATATGATGGTCTCTTTGAAGTTATTGAAAATGTGGGTGGAGTTACTTACCGTTTGAAGCTGCCGGAAAGAGTAAAGGTACACCCAACTTTCCATGTGAGTTTTTTGAGGCCTTATGTGGAAGATCATGAAGATCCGGACATGCATAAAATCAAGAGAACTCCTCCTGAAGTGCGCACTCAGATTGAGGACGAGGTTGAAAAGATTCTGGACCACCGGGTACTTGGGATGCACAAAAAGAATAGGCGGACATAATTTTTAATTCAATGAAAGGGAAAGACCGAGGTAGATTTAACTTGGGAGAAGGGTAATTAATTATGGCAATTCGAACATCAAATAGAGGACTACTTGAAATCAGCTTCGACAAAGGCGTCGAGTTCAACCAGTGGGGGTGGTTTGTTAGCCCCTTTGGTGTTTTGGAATAAAATAGGTGCAACAAAGGGAGCTTTCAAAGGCTGAATGAGTCCCGCATCAAGTAAATCATTCAACTGTTTCCTCAATTTAGCTAACTCTTTCGGCACCATTCTGTAAGGAGGTTGAGCAGGTGGCATTGAACCTGCCAACAACTCAATTTTATGATCAATAGCCCTCCTTGGTGGCAAGTTTTTCGGCAATTCAGGCAGCATCACATCAGTAAAGTCACTCAAGATCTGAGCGACGCAGTTCGGTACTTCAACCTGCACATCGGGCTTCACTTCTATCATAGCATCAAGGAATGTATCATCTCCACTTTTCAACCATTATAGCAGAAATTAACGAAGCCCTCCGTTGAGTCTTTTCTTTTCCGTAAGGATGGAAAACCTTTACAAAACCAGGAGCTATTTCATTCATGATCATTACTCCATCCAAATGGGGCATTGGAACAAAGCAATGCTTCCTCATGAAATCGATTCCACGTATCACCTCGAAATCCTCTAAGGGAATCACCATCAGATTGACTTTCCCTTTCAAATTTCCAACAGACATGGGGACATTATAAGCCATGCCCACAATGGCTTGTGCTTTGGCATTCACTGTCTTCATATAGGAGGAACATTTTCTACCACTTAATCCATACTTATGAACTAAATTGGCCGAGACAAAGGTGTGAGTAGCGCCTGTATCGACCATAGCTATCACAGCCTTCTCTCCAATTTTCATTTCGATGTGCATCAGCAAGGAATGAGGGTTCGTCTCATTGCTTGTAGAATTTACCAATGAAATAACATTCAGCAATTGTAAAGGATTTACCATGCAACCGCCAACCTTCTCACATGAGATAATCCACCTGTGGAAACTCCATGCCATCATCATCTAACGACATTGTACTGGGTACAATTACTACGAAATCAGTAACCCATCCTCAACCCGTGCTCATTCATCAGCTGTACAAGCCCGTCCACTCCTCATGAACATCAACTAAAGGTGCGACAATACATTCCAATCCAAAGTCATGTCGTAACCTTCTTCATATCGAGCAACTCCTTGCCGTCGTAACCAACCCTTCCCAGCATAGCACTCAACATTCCAAATTAAGTCCGTAGACCTATTCACTGTCCACCATGAATCTCGAATCACTCTAAACTTTTCCCAAGGAGTGTAATCATCCTTCCACAAAACCCATATGCTACACTGCCACTCTCCCACTTTGGTCAAACTCACTCTTTTAAGCAACTACTCGACTTCTGCTCCTCACACTTGGCCTTCTAGCAGTTTATCCATCGCAAGACACCCCCTTCCCCCCCACATGTCCTTACTCATCCTTCGCTGCCCAGTTGTTGCCTTAAGTCAAGATCCATCTCTGTAGCACTTGAACCAATAGATCGCTACCAACTTTAAACCCCTCTAAATATCATCTTTCTCGAGCCATCAACAGAAACACCGGCTCTATCCTAAAACCGCCACACACCGCCATCTCTGACACTATTTCCCAATACCCTACCCCGAAGGCAAATTTAAGAAGGACGTAACATCGACGAACCTTAACGCGTTCAACAAGGACTATGACACCACATCACAATTGAGAACTCTACCACGCTTGAAAATACCAAGCCTTGTTACTCCATCAACCTAAACCTGAACATTCCTAGTCCGATTGCCTTTCCTCGGCCGGAAATAAAATACCGATCTATGAATCATGCACAGAGTAATACCTCCCTTTAGGTCATTCATTTCCTCGAAGAAGTAGTGACTAGGGATCGACTTCGACACTCACTATGGGCTAACATTTTGATACTAATAGTTTAATTAAGCATGAATTATATGAAACAATGGGAGACTCAATAATCAATAAGTAAGTAACATTTTTTTATTACTTAGGAAATTTCCATCTCTCGTTTCGTCATTTAACAATTTTATATTTCAAGCCAATGAAGTAGCATCAAATATTATGGATTTCAAAGATGTAACATGCGCAAACAATGCCGAGGTCGTACGCCCCCCTCCAACACTTAAATATAAACTTTGCACTGCCGAAGGTTGAATGACACGAACCATAGATGCATCTATTTAATCTATTGAGACGTTTGGACCTCTCCACAAAATATAAACACATTCAAACAAGCAAATCAAGAATTTATTTAGGAGCAATTACCCAAGGAAATGCCAACTTTTCATACAACGGTCAAGAAAAACATAGTTTAGTCTTTTAAAGATTTCTTTTCCAAGTTCAATATTATTTATGCAATTTAAGTTAACAATAAGGTTGCAAATATTGCAAGTATAGCATGATTTGGGTCATAGACTACCCGGACTTGAGCATAATAGTAGCTACGCAGGGACTCTCGTCACCTTGTGCGTACGTAGCCCCCACAAATAAAGTCCATGATTTGGGGGTTTTCAAGCCAATCGAGTGAGTAAGTGTTCTTCGCCTAGAATTAAATATAGTCCATGATTTTATCCTTGTTTTTGTCATTTAAATTGTGTTTTGAGTTGGGGAAGATGTTGGTTTTTGAAGAAAATTTCTAAAATGGAAAATCATGATTTGAGGGACGAAATGGTATGGGAATTTGGAAATTTTTGTATGGTTGAACTCATATTGGAATGGATGTTGGGGTTTTGTAAAAATTTTCGGGTTCCGAGGTACGGGCCAGGGGGCCGAGTTTTGGGTCAATTTTTGGATTTTGTTAAAGATTTAGACTTTATGATCTGGAATAGTTTCTTATGTATTTTATTTATATTTTGAAATCATTTTGGTTAGATTGAGCCGTCCAGAGGTCTTCTCACCTGAAAAATTCAATTTTAGAGTATCAGTTTGTCGTCTTTGAGGTAAGTATCTTGCTTAATCTTGTGTGGAGAAAACTACCCCTTACGATTTGAGTCTTCTATGTTGATTGTAGTCCGTGCATGCAAGGTGACGATTGCATGCTCGGACTTATTTGTGGAAAGTTGGACCTTTAGGAATCTTAGGTCCTTATATTCACTGAGTATGAATTTGTTCTTGACATGATTGAGTTCCTAATAGCTAGTTTCATCCTTACTTGCCTGATTTAGAATTTCTTGCTTTTTGATTCACTCTGATTGCCTATTTGACTCCAAATTGACTAAACTGAAGATTTCATCCCTTCTACTATCATGCTATATCTTCATAACTGCTTATCCTTATTTGTAATTTTCATCACCGCCCTATAATTGTTTAGTCTTAAATAAAGATATGGTTACCTTTCCTGCTGCTTACCCTTAAGTGAAATTGTTGAATATCCTCAAAATTTGCTTAACCTTAAAGTTAGTTTAGATATCTTATATCTTAGTTGACTTGCCCTTATTTGAAATTTCCGGATTTGTGTTACTTTCTTTTTGTCGAATCGTGCAATTTGGGTACGACTGTTAAATGCCATTTTCTTCCTTGTTGAGTTGTCCTTATTATGCCTAGTACTCTTTGTTGTGCTTATTCCTTGTGAACTAGAGTTTGCCTTTCTTGTGATCGAAGGTTCTCGAGTTGATGTATTTATCGTATCTTGTATTATTTTCATTGTTGTTGTTGTGCTTGTTGTGGTGATGCACGAGGTTTCTGTCGTGCGGTTGTGGTTATTGTGATGTACGAGATTTTTGCCGTGCAATTGTTGATATGGGGATTTGCACTAGGTTTCTGCCATGCCGTGTTTTCTATTGATATTGCACATGCGGCAAGACTAGGTGGGATATGTATATGTGGGTTGCGCATGTGGCGAGACAATGTGGGAACATTGTTGTGTGTATTGGTAAAAAATAGACTTCACACGTGTAATATTTCTGATGACAAGGCAATCTACGTGGATCAATGGAAACATGACATCTGGTTAGAAGTTTAGAAAGAAGTACGGGACAAAGAGGAACGGAATAGCATACACACGAGACAATTAGATGCAGGAGTTTCAATCTAATTGAGGAGTCGAAGAGACACGATAAGAATGAACCAAGGCAGAATAAAAGGCAGATTCAAAGATCTTCAATCAATGAGGTAAATGTTACATAATCTTCATGTAACAATTACGATTACCAATTTTAATGTTACATTAATGATCTTATTAGTAATTAATGCTCAATCATTAAGAAGAGTAGACGTTATATTAAGAAATTCCCTATAAAAGGGAGTAAAATCTCACTTGTATAGACATGTTCGAACCACTACTGAAATATACTTACTTTTATGTGATCTTATTTCTTTCTTATTTACAAGTCTAATTATTATTATTCGTTTATCAGAAGCCCGAGTACTTCTTAAAATAGCTTTGACCGAGAATCTAATTCTTTGGTTAAACAAATTGGTTGCGTTATCGGGAATGTGATAATCTTTGTTTTTTCTCGAATAACCTTTATTGAATCATGTTGAATACCAACGACAACAACCAACAAATAACTGGAACCCCAGTTCCATCGCCTCAGGTATCCCCACGAGGTTCAACAGACAACTCCCTAGAAAGATCTACAACTCACAACAATGATCAAATTGGAAACGAGCTAACAGGAGAACAAGACCCTGTGAACAGATGGTTGGTGAATATGTGAGTGAAGCTCTTCAAACTTTCATGAGGGGGCTACAAACTTTGTCACCTACGCCTTCTCCAAACAACACCGTGACTGTAGAAAATCCACAATCTGGACTAGCAAATTCAGGAAGTAGAGGCACTCTAAATGAATCACTTGAAGGAAGACCAGATATGTCTAATAATTCAGATTTACAATCTTTATTTACTAACCTTGCAGAAACAGGTGAAGGAACAAAACGATTGCATCGAGCAAATTCCTGGAGTACCACCTGTCATCAAGGGTATTGATATTAATAAATACTCTCAACAACCCTGGAAGCCAAGTGCAACACCTTTGCCGATTCCCAAGAAATTCAAAATGCCTGACATACCAAAGTATGATGGGACAACTGATCCACGTGATCATGTTACTGCTTTCACCACAGGAGTAAAAGGCAAAAACCTGACTAAGTAAGAAATTGAATCGGTGTTGGTCAAAATGTTTGGAGAGACACTCACCAAAGGAGCATGAATATGGTATTCTCTCTTGCCCGAAAATTCTATTGATTCTTTTGTTGAGCTTGCAGATTTGTTTATAAAAGCACATTCCGGTGCGCAAAAAGTGGAAAAGAGAATGGAAGATATATTCAAAATAAAACAGGGAGATACAAAGTTGCTTTGTGAATTCGTAGACAGGTTTCAACACGAAAGGATGCTTCTACCAAGAGTACCTGACAATTGGGCAACTATGGATTTTGCATGTAATTTGAACGATACAAGCTCTGAAGCGACGAGGAGAATCAAAGAAAGCTTGAGAGAGTTCCCAACTATGACATGGAAAGATTTTTATAACAGGTACATCACCAAATTACGAATTGAAGAATATACTATTGCCCAATCAAAAGCAGAAAACAAGATGAGTTCTAGACGCTCCGAATCAAAAAGGAGAACTGTAAAAACAGGTACGATCCGTACACGGGACCTTCGGTAAGAGAGGCTCATTCCAAATCTGAAAACCCACAGTCTGATCATAGACCGTCAAATAGAGATTCGAGCTCATCATCATCAAGATCCAAAAAGGATCGAGATGAGCAAAATAGAGGTAATACAAGAATTGGAGATTACAATTTCAATGTAAGTACTTCTGAATTAATTACAGTATTAAGAAATATGGGTGATAAAGTTCGATGGTCCAAATAAATGAGATCAACTCCAAACAGAAGGAACCCAAACTTCTGGTGTGAATTTTACAATGATCGCGGGCACAAAACATCAGACTGCAGGTTATTGCAAGGTGAGGTAGAACAAGGTTATCTAACAGAACTGTTTAGTGAAAAAGGTAAATAGGCATATAAGAAGAATAGGCAGGAGCCCCCAAAACCACCATCTCCGAAGAGAACTGTAAATGTGATAAATGGAGGAGAGAAGGTAAATGGCGTAACTTATACTTCAGCAAGAAGGATGACCAAGTTCACTGTGACCCACGGGAAACAGACTCGTGAGACTTTGGAGGCTGACAACATCTCATTCGACGACTCAGATGCTGATGGATTACTGCTTCCACATAACGACGCACTAGTAATATCTCTACTTATACACGACATTAACATGAAGAGAGTATTGATTGATACAGGTAGCTCGGTAAATATCATTTTGCTGAGGGTTGTGGAAGAGATGTTAATGGGGGATTGTGTAATTCAAAAATCACGTTCCTTATCCGGATATGACAACTCTACTGTCATAACAAAAGGAGAAATTGAGCTTAATACCTATGCAGAAGGCGTCGTCAAGGAAATTTTTTTTTCAAGTTATAGATACAGATATGACTTATAATGTAATCATGGGGAGACCATGGATCCATGACATGGATGCAGTACCATCTACTCTGCATCAGGTAATCAAATTCCCTTCCAAATAGGGAATTCAGAAGATTCGAGGTGATCAGTGGACTTCAAGAAACATCAACTCAGTGATGCATTCCAATAAAAAATAAATAGCGTAAGAATCAAATGACGAGGGAGCAACTCAAAAAAACACGATGAATCAAATCACCACGGATGTCGCATCAAGACATACAGACATGGATTCCAGACCTGATGTTATTCAAGAACCAGAAGAGAATGAAATATCAAGACAACGACTGAGGAGCTCGAAGCTGTTCCACTGTTCGAGCTTAAGCCTGAGCAAAAAATCCACATAGGAGCAAGGCTAAGCCCGACCAGAAGAGGTAAGTTAATTGAATATTTAAAATTTAACGCAGATTGTTTTGCTTGGTTCCATTCAGATATGATAGGTATGCCCCCAGAACTGATGACTCATAAACTAAATGACGACCCATCCTTCGTACCTTTCAAGCAAAAGAAAAGAAGCAGGGATCGTTCAAGAATCAAGTGATCGATGAAGAGGTACAGAAACTCTTAAAAATTGGTTCAATACGTGAGGTAAAATATCCTAATTGGTTAGCTAATACCTTAGTGGTACCTAAAAAGAATGGTAAATGGAGAGTATGCGTAGATTATACGGATTTGAATAAAGCATGCCCAAAAGACTCATTTCCATTACCGCACATAGATCAAATGATTGATGCCACCGCAGGTCATGAATTACTAAGCTTCTAGATGCATATTCTGGTTACAATCAGATAAAAATAGACCCCTCAGACGAGTAAAAAACCTCCTTTATTACGAACAGGGGGACTAATTGTTACAAAGTCATGCCTTTTGGCTTGAAAAATACTGGAGCCAGGTATCAAAGGCTAGTTACCAAGATGTTCCAGGAACATCTGTGGAAGACAATGGAGGTGTACATTGATGACATGTTGGTAAAGTCAACGCAGGAAAAAGATCATTTCTAACATCTCGCAACTACTTTCGAGATCCTCCGCAGGTATAACATGAAATTAATCAAGAAAAATACGCCTTTGGCGTCGAATCAGGTAAAATTTTGGGTTTTCTCATATCAAATAGAGGCATTGAAGTAAATCCTACTCAAATTAAAGCTATTGAATAAATACCTGATCTACTCACGAGCAAAAAAGAAGTTCAAAGATTAACATGTAGGATTGCAGCTTTAGGAAGATTCATCTCCAGATCTTCAGAGAAGAGTTTTCAATTCTTCTTAGTACTAAAGAAGCAGAATCAATTCGAATGGACTGAAGAATGTCAACAAGATCTTAAAGACTTGAAGGCTTATCTACGAAATCCCCTACTGTTGTCTAAACCAAAGGAAGAGGAAAGGTTATACATTTATCTTGCTGTTGTAGAATAGCCGTAAGTGCAGTCCTGGTAAGGGAGGAAAAAGGTAAGCAATCTCCTATCTACTATGTAAGTAAGTCCTCACTAGATGCTGAAATTAGATATCCTCATCTAGAAAATTAGCCTTGGCTCTAATCATGGAAGCTAGAAAGTTAAGACCGTACTTTCAGTGTCACCCAATTACTGTTGTAACTTTGTATCCTTTGAGACATATTTTGCATAAGCAAGAACTGTCAGGTAGACTGGCTAAATGGGTAATATAACTAAGTGAATATGACATAGTCTATCAACCTAGGACTGCAATAAAGTCTCAGGTTTAAGCCCAATTTTGTCGCAGATTTTAACACTAGCATAATTCCTAAAGTAGAAAAAGAATTAGAAATCTTTACCGGAGCTAATCCAGGAATATGGACTCTATTCACCAACGACTCTTCTATTATTAAAGGAGCCGGGTTGGGAATTGTATTGATACCACCTTCGGGTGAAAAGATAAGGAAAGTTATTAAATGTTATCCTGCCACTAACAATGAAGCAGAGTATGAAGCTCTCATTTCAGGACTCGAATTAGCACGAGCTCTCAATTGAGTAGATCGTGATCAAAAGTGACTCTCAACTAGTGGTGAAAAAGATGCAGGGGACTTATACTGCTAGAGAGACTCGAATGCAACAGTATCTGGAAAAGTCACGAGACCTGGTGAGGCAATTCCATTCATGGAAGATTATGCAAGTACCTACAGAGGAAAACGCAGAAGCGGATGCATTAGCTAATCTTGCAGCAGTTACCGATGTAACGAATAAAGACAATGCTATTGGGGTACACTTATTTCATTCATCAATTGACCAGGTCAAGAATGAGGTAACATTTAATAATCTAACCTGGGATTGGAGAAACGAAATTATAATTTTTTTGCAGAATGGTACCGTGCCTGAAGATAAGAGAAGCTCAAGCACTTCACTGAAAAACTGCACGGTACTGCCTAGTTCGTGACACTCTGTATCGCAAAATATTTGGAGGTCCCCTAGCAAGGTGCCTTGGACCAAACAAACTGAGTACGTGATATAAGAAGTACACGAAGGACATTATGGGAACCAAGCAGGTGCAAGGTCCTTAGTCAAAACCCTAATCAGATTAGGGTACTATTAGCCTAAGATGGAAAAAGACGCTGAAGATTTTGTAGCTAAATGCGATAAATGTTAGCGATATGCTAACAATATGCATCGGCCCGCAGAATTACTACACCCGGTTGTATCACCTTGGACATTTATGAAATAGGAATGGATATAGTAGGACCTCTACCCCCAACCAGAGGAAAGATACGATTTTTACTTGTGTTAACAGATTATTTCTCAAATGGGTGGAGGCAAATGCTTTTAAACATGTGCGATAAAAAGAAGTGAAAAGCTTCATATGGCGAAACATCATATGCTTATAACGACCCGACCGGTCATTTTGCATTATCGGACCCCGCTCCCCTATATGAAACTTCCCGTAGTGGTTTTTATGAGTTATGACTTGTGGAGACTGATGGTCCGAGATTCAGAGGTGTTTAGAGTGCTATAGGAACAATTGGTTCCTTAAGGTTGGCCTTTAAGGCCAAGTTTGCCTTCGGTCAATATTTTGGGTAAACGACCTCGGAATCGAGTTTTGTCGGTTTCGGTAGCTTCGTGTGATGATTTTGGACCTGGGCGTATGCTCGGAATGGGTTTCTGATGACCCGGGAGCGTTTCGGCGCGCAATATTGAAATAAGAAGTTCCTTAAGTTCCTATTGTGGTTTTGTACGTGGTTTTGTGTTATCAAAATCTGAACGGAATTTCGAGATCGGGAATAGTTCCATCATGTCATTTATGACTTGCCTACAAAATTTGGTGTCATTCCGAGTAGTATAGGTCGGTTCGGCACGTTGATAGCGAAGTCTAGAAAACTTAAAGTTCCAAAGTTTGGTTCATGAGGTTTTGAGGTGTGATTTTGAGTTTTAGCATTGTTTTGGGGGGTCTGAAGGCTTGAGCGAGTCTGTATTATGATTTGGGACTTGTTGGTATATTTGGACGGGGGCTCGGGTTGGCCCAGGGGTCTCCCGGGTACCCAACGGGGCTAAAAACCAGCTAAAATAGCTGTTGTTGCACCTGTTCTAGTGTGACCGCAGGTGCGGTTGCCCAGTCTCAGGTGAGGGACTGCTCTTGTGGTCCCAAGCATCGCATGTGCGACTCTCAGTGGTCTGGCCAATTCTCGTAGGTGCAGACAAAGTTTTGTAAGCGCAGAGCCGCATGTGCGGTCTCCACTCCGCAGGTGCGGACCCAGGCTCCCCAGTCTATT
Organism: Nicotiana paniculata; assembly: GCA_005239505.1. Taxonomy (NCBI): domain Eukaryota; kingdom Viridiplantae; phylum Streptophyta; class Magnoliopsida; order Solanales; family Solanaceae; genus Nicotiana; species Nicotiana paniculata. The sequence continues at coordinate 28,577 of ML346740.1, read as the reverse complement.
TCCGCAGGTGCGGGCCTTTGCTCGCAGGTGCGGTCCTCAAGCCGCATGTGAGAAAACACTGTACAGACAGTGTGTTTTTATACACGATTTTAATTCATTTTTTCTCATCTTCTTCTTCTTCCTTGGGGCGATTTCCACCATTTTAGAGGGGCAAAAAACTTGGTTGTTGAAGGTAAGTAAATTCTACTCTAATATTGGCCTCATGCATGAATTCCTAGTTAAGTTTAATCACATAATTAGTGAAAGATCAAGAATTGTGTAGTAACCAAGGACTTTGATAATTTGAGAATTTACCCGTGAATTTGACATGAAATCAAGTAAAAATCGTATATTAACGATCCTTAGGCTTCGGGTGAGCAATTCCCTTGAGAATTTTTGGAAATTGAACGTGCGGTCCCAGGGTTGGATTTTGGGAATTCTTCAAGAATGTTGAATTATTGAATAAATAGGATAATTTCCCTACTTTGAGCATGCATTGATGTCATTGTACCGTATTTAGCTAGTTGCGAGTCCTCGGGTGTTGAGTTCGGAGTTCGGGGGCATCCTTGGTCCTAGGGGTAGATTCCACACGAGGTGAGTCTCCTTTCTAACCTTGTAAGAGGGAATTGTCCTCATAGGTGTATATATGTTGTGTGTAATTGTTTTGGGGGCTACGTGCGTACAAAGTGACGAGAGCCCGTAAGTGGCGAATATCATGCTATGTCGGGTAGTTTTAGGGCTTACACGCATGTCTCTATGTGACTTATATGTATCTTTGGGTGTTCTTTGAGCTGCCTGATGCTTTTAAATTGATATGGAAATGTGGAAAATTGCACTTGAACTCCCAGTTGATCAATCCCTGTTAAAGGTATAGCCCTACTAAGTTATTGAGATGTCGGCATATACATATGTACGAATGAGAGTCATCACTCGAATCGAAGATATGATTCGCGATCGAGGGAAGCTTTATGATAAATCGGTATAAGTGTGTCAGCACTCGAATTGCAGGTATGATTCGCGATCGAGGGGAGCTTTATGGTAATTATACATAAGTGTGTCAGCACTCGAATCGCAGGTATGATTCGCGATCGAGGGAAGCTTTATGGTAATTGAATATAAATGTGTCAGCACCCGAGTCACAGGTATGATTCGCGAGTGGGGGAAGCTTTACGTCCATTAAGTGTCTAGATATTTCCTTATGACTCCGGCCGGTTTTCTTGCCCTTGTGTGCGCTTGGCTATTTGGTACCGTTTCCATTGATATTGACGTGACAGATATTTGGGGGAAAAAGGAAAGTGTACATTGTTGCTTATTTTCAGTAGTTTCCTGGATTTCTGTATTTGATAGGTATCTGCTGCTTACTGTCTTACATGTCTACTGCATTCCGTTATATCCTGTTTGCATTATTACTGTTGGACCTTAGTGAGTGTCATGTTGACCTCTCGTCACTACCTCTTTGAGGTTAGGTGGGATACTCACTGAGTACATATATATTTATGTACTCATGCTGCACTTCTGTACTTAATTGTACAGGTTCTAAGGCTGGTGTTTCTGGTTATCCGACCGGAGCTTGACTTATATTCTGGACCTGACTCCACGGTGAGCTGCACCCCTTGACGATTCTCAGCAGCGCTATGGAGTTATCTTTTATTTATTTTTGTCTACTTCTCTCAGACAGCAATACAAATTGTATCATCTTTTGTATATTCTACTAGTTCGCCTGTTGACTTGTGACACTAGTTCCTGGCACGCACATAGTAGACTCATTATTTTTGGGACTGTATATATATATATATATATATATATATTGGATCACGATCACTATGGTTGTATTTATTTAAGTTGAAAAATGTTCCCGCTATTATTTAAATGATTGAAGCTTAAAACTTTGGGAAGTATGTGGGGTTGGTATGTTAATAAGGATAATCTCACTAGTAAACAACTGTTGGCTTGCCTGACTCCGGTGTTGGGCGCTATCACGACCCGTGTCGGATTTTGGGTTTTGACAACATGGTATCAGAGGACTAGGTTCACGTAAGTCTCATGAGTCACGGGCAAACCCAGTAGAGTCTTGCGGATCGGTACGGAGACGCCTGTACTTATCTTTAGGAGGCTACATGGTGTAGGAAACCTCTATTTTTTCTTATTTTATCGTGCAGTCGATGATTTACTAAATTCATTCTTCTATTCTCTCACATATGGTGAGGACTCATGCATCTGATGTTCCAGACCCGGGAAGGGCCGCTACCCCTGCCGTCCGAGGCCGCGGTAGAGGCCGGGGGAGGGCACTGGCCCGTGGTAGGGGACGAGGGCGTCCCAGAGCTATTCTGGTCCCGCCATCAGAGGACCCTATTATAGAGGATCAGGATGAGGTGCCTCCAGCAGATCCTGCCCCAGTAGACTTTATGATGGCGCCAGGCTTCCAGGCAGTTATGGGCCGTATGATGAGATTTATGGACACTATGTCCCATGCTGGTTTATTTCCAGCAGATCATGCCACTTCTTCAGGCGGGAGGGGGAGCCCATACCCCTACCGCCCAGGCCGCAGGCCGATAACTGCACCACATCATACCCTTGGTACACTGCCCATGGGTGGTACCCAGCCTGTAGTAGCAGCTCCGGAGCCCAGACCAGCTGCGGATGGCAATTAGCAGAAGGTGTTAGACAAATGGACTCGATTGCGCCCTCTAGTCTTGGGGGGTGAGCGAGGTGAGGATGCCCAGGACTTCATTGATAGGTGCGGAGATAGACTGCACAACATGGGAATCCTAGCGTCCCATGGAGTGGATTTCACTACATTCCAGTTAAAAGGCAGAGCTCGCAGGTGGTGGCAGTCTTATGTTCTCAGCAGGCCAGCAGATTCTCCTACTGTGACATGGGAGCAGTTCACACAGATGTTCTTGGACAGATATATTCCACCCTCTGAGAGGGAAGAGCGACGCGGTCAGTCTGAGCGGTTAGAGCAGGGTCAGATGTCCGTGATAGATCATGATGCTAGATTTTCAGAGCTGTCACACCATGCACTTATGATATTACCCACCGACGCTGAGAGAGTGCGGAGTTTTGTTGTTACATCCCGTACCTTAGCATTATGATGTGCCGCAGTAAATCCACATGAGTTCGAAGAGATTATGTCTATTAGGAAGTTATAGAAGGTTTAAGACATTATTATTGTAAAACCCTGTAAGTTTACAACCTTGATACCGTTAGATATTATGTTAAGTGTGGTATTTGCTTTTAAGTGAAGTATTTTAGTAAAAATTTTATAAGTATAATTTTGGATAGTTATCATATTTTCGGATATGATAAATTTACACATAATGTAAGAAAGTGTATGAGATTTTCTTTATTGTAAAAATAGAAATTATTTTCTCATAAGAAAAGAAAGTTGTCTTTTACCATTTTAAGAATTAAGCGTACGAGAAATATTTACTATTTATATGAGATTAGGAAAATTATAAGTTGAGAAAATATATGTATTTTTAAATGGATGTTTTAATGAAGTAATAGTGTATGTATTTATTTTATATAGTACCACATGACCATTATAGTAAGTTATATAAAGTATATTAACAATAAGTAGAATTTTAAGTAATTTGAGACAATTCTTAATTATGCGGATAATTGGTTAATTACCGAGTAACGAGGTATTACCTAATTAATCAATAAATTGGATAAACTTTTGAACCCCCAACGTGGCAACAACCCCCATCCCCATTTATGACTCTTAAAGAGATTGAAATGTGGCATCTTTAGAGGGAACCGTGGCTAAAGCCATAAAAGGTTCAAGCTAGTGTTGATATTACCAAAAACAGTATTTTCAGTTGTCTGGTTTATGGTAGGATTTTGACATCTTAGGTTGTTGATATGTTGATTCAAAAGATAATTCTACTATTCAACAACCACAAAGCTTCATACATCAACTTAGACAGATTCTAGAACTTAACTTTTAGTACTAAATGATAGGATAAGAGTGTCATATATCCTGACGTGCAGTTCATTTTATTTGATGCTTCGGATTAAGTTTCACCTAAACAATGCAGAATTGTGAATTTTCGGTGAGCAAGCTTAATTAAAAAGAGCTTGATTTGATGAAAGCAATTCATATGTGGAGAAGCCAAGCAACTAATAACCCATGTAGTTGAATTGTGGTTTATGTTTTAGATTTGTGGCCAAAAGAGAGATATATTCATAGCAACGTAACTAGCTTCAACAAGAGATTCGTACGGAACTTCTTCGCGCAATAGCAACAAGATTTTGCGATTCTAAAGGAGCACGGTGCAATTTTTTCCAAGAACATCATACGAATTTTTCCCTATTCCAGGTATGTTAAGGCTATCCCTTCTTTCTTTTGGCATGATCCAAATTGTACTGAAGAAACGAGCAAATACACAACTTCTATAAATTATTCTATTCATAGAAATAATAGGGGTGTCTATATTTTTGATTCCCCATGAGAATTTTTATTATTTTCTGTTCATAGGTCTCATAATAATACGCAGTTCGAAAGGTTTATCCGAAAGGGATATCGAGATTATTATGTATTTTTCATGCATTTCACTTATTTATACATGTGCATTGACCCATGACCAGATGGCGTTATATACGCGTATATATGTAAATATATGTATATGGGATATGGGAAAAAGGTTATAGCGTTATATACGCACCACCACCTGATCAGCTGGTATATGATGATGATGTTGCCAATAGTGGCTGAAATATGATTCAAATGGCATTATTTACGCGTATACATGTATGTATATTCAAACGGCATTATATACACGTATATATGTATGTATATGGGATATGGGAAAGGTTATGGCGTTATATACGCACCACCACCTGATCAGCTGGTATACGATGATGATTTTGCCCATAGTGGCTGATATGATATTATGGGATGCCCTCAGGGGCTGATGATGTTATGAAATGTATACCTATGCACGACATGACATTCATACGCATATGCATGATGCTAAAAGTGATTTATTATTACAGAGTTATCCAGACATACAGGTTGAGTCAATTACGCTATATCTCTTCCATGTCTCTTTTGTATTTATTTATGTGCCTTACATACTCAGTAAATTATTCGTACTGACGTCCCTTTTGAATAGGGACGTTGCATTTCATGCCCGCAGGTGCAAGTGGGCGAACTAATGGTCCCCTTTCTTAGGATCGCTGATCAACGAGATTTGGAGTGCTCCACTTGATCCGGAGCTACTTTTGATTTTGGTTCGATACGTTTGTATATAGATATATATGGGTATGACGTGGCTCAGACCCGTCTTTATACAGTTATGTTTCTATTAGAGGTCTGTAGATAGTATGTCTAGTTGGATAGTATGTAGCCTTACCGACTTCCAGTTTTGAGATGTATAGTTTTCTATAGCAGCCTTGTCGGCTCGTCCTACGTATGTTGTACGTATATGTATGTATGCCTTTTTGTGAAGATTTCATTCATGTATAATGTTCTCGTAATTCAGCAGATGTTATTCAGGTTCATATTTTAGACGCATGTTTAGGGGTGTTTGACAGGTAGGACTCAGGAGCCCGTCACGACCCATCAGTTTGGGTCGTGATAGAAGTGGTATCAGAGCAGTTCTGTCCTAGGTTTGTGTACAGACCATGTCTAGTAGAGTTTTGTTTATGGGTGTGTCATTTTTTGTTTATAGGTGTGTCGTGCAACACACTTATAGACAGGACGCTACAGGACATATAGGATGTTATCCTCTCTTCCTATCTTAGATCGTGCGATATAAGAATTTATGTTTCTAACGATGTGTTACGTTTTCAGTGATGCCTCCGATGACCACAGCCGCTAGTATGGGTCAGAAGGCTACGGAGGTGTTAGAAAGAGAGATAAGTTATACTATGGATTCAGACCCATCAGAGATCATGGTTTGTATGGAGGAGGATCCATCCGAAGAGCCATATGAGTCGCCCGTTCGAGCTGTTTCGATCATTCCGGCAGCAGATGTGGCGAGAGGAGTTCTGACCTTACTAAGACCCTTAGTTCCACTATCACAGCCCATTGATTAGGGTATGAGGGGAGTAGAGAATGGATTGGCACATGCGGGATTCCCTTAGGCTCAAAACTATGTCAAGGTATTTGCGGACACCAGCTCTTCTGAGGTCCCAGATAGCCCACAGTCTTGGGAATCCGTCAATCAAGGTTCGCCAGCGTATGTTATGGGATATGCAGAGGAAGTGGATAGTAGTCGGGCTAAGAGGAGGAAAGTAACTGATAAGGATATAAAGGTTCCACTTCGAAGTGTGTCTGATCGAGGTTCTTATATAGGACGAGGCAAGGAACCTCTACTATAAACTTCCTCAAAGTGTCAATTTTTGGTTGGTGAAGTTTCACCTCTTCTTGGAATATTACCAAGTCAGGATTTTAAATGTGTTTGGTTGTTTTATGAGGATGTAGGGAGCCCCGTCCTCACTTGTATATTTTATGGTTATGCCTACTTAGAAGTTTTGCAGACAGTATCCTGTATATAGTTTTGGGTATAATATGCCTATGGCTTAGTAAACCCCTATGTATATAAACCTTTTTTCCAAATTAGTTATACAAGTTAAGTCTTAATATTGTTACTTACATATATGGATATTATCGTAATAGCCCGTGAAAAACTTAATAATAAACAAGGATAAGGTACGTGGTGTTCGGTTGGGTAGAACTTGATATGATAATGCGTATGGATTATTTGGAGTTTGTTATGCTAACATCAAGTGTAGGTCAAGGATAGTTTAATTTCAGTCCCAAAGAGAGCCTTTTTTAGAATGGGAAGATAATACGGCATCACCAAGAGATAAATTTATCTCATATCTCAAGGCAAGGAAGATGATCAATAAGGGATGTAATTATCACTTAGTTTGGGTTCAAGATACGAAAGAAGAGTCACCAACCATTTAGTCCATCCCTATGGTGAATAAGTTTCCCGATGTTTTTCCTGATGAGCTTCCGAGTCTTCCGGCAAGCGAGAAATTGAGTTTGTTATTGAACTACTACCAGATACTCACCCAATATCTATTCCTCCCTATAGAATGACCCCCGTAGAGTTGAAAGAGTTAAAGGAATAACTAAGGCACTTGCTTAAAAAAATAGAAGGGTTTTATCAGAACTAGTACGTCACCATGGGGAGCACCTGTGTTATTTATGAGAAAGAAGGATGGTTCCTTACGAATTTGTATTGATTATAGGCAATTGAATAAGGTAACGATCTAGAATAAGTACCCGTTCCCGAGAAGTGATGATCTATTTTATTAGTTATAAGGTGCCAAATGTTTTTCAGAGATAGATTTGAGATTCGGGTACCATCAGGTAAGGATTAAGGATGAAGATATTCTGAAGATAGCATTCAGGACCGGATATGAGAACCTTGAATTTCGTGTTATGTCGTTTTTGACCAATGCCCAGTAGTATTCATGGATTTGATGAACTGTGTGTCAGGACCTTGTAGATTTGATCGTAATTATATTTATCGATGATATATTGGAATATTCTCGTTCAGAGACGAAGCATGCAGATCATTTGCGTACTATGCTCAGAGTTATACAAAAGGAGAAGTTGTATGTAAAAAAAACATTCTCTAAATGTGAATTCTGGTTGGACTATGTGGCTTCCCTTGGGCGTATCATTTCACGTGGATATACAATAGATTGCGGCAGCCAAGACTTAGCCTAGACACACAACATCGACGAAGGTTCGCAGCTTATCCGTTTAGCAGGTTATTACAGGAAATTTGTAATGGAATTTTCTTCTCTTTTAAGCACCTTTGACGAAAGCGATATGTGGTGTCTCGCTTGATGTTCCGGAATAACATGAGAAAATCTTGAAGAAAGGTTGTGAATAGTCGAGACTTCAGATATGGTTTTGGTTTTACTTTAGTTTACAAAGGAGTCCCTAGTGAAAGTTTTGAAAATCTCAAAGAGTTAACATTCGAGGACGAATGTTTCTAAATGAGGGAAGGATGTTACATCCCGTACCTTAGCATTATGATGTGCCGTAGTAAATCCACATGAGTTCGAAGGGATTATGTCTATTAGGAGGTTATAGAAGGTTTAAGACATTATTATTGTGAAACCATGTAAGTTTACAACCTTGACACTGTTAGATATTATGTTAAGTGTGTTATTTACTTTTAAGTGAAGTATTTTAGTAAATGATTTATAAGTATAATTTGGGATAGTTATCATATTTTCGGATATGATAAATTATACACATAATATAAGAAAGTTTCTGCGATTTTCATTATTGTAAAAATAGAAATTATTTTCTCATAAGAAAAGAAAGTTGTCTTTTACCATTTTAAGAATTAAGCGTACGAGAAATTTTTACTGTTTATATGAGATTAGGAAAATTATAAGTTGAGAAAATATATATATTTTTACATGGATGTTTTAATGAAGTAATAGTGTATGTATTTATTTTATATAGTACCACATGACCATTATAATAAGTTATATAAAGTATATTAAAAATAAGTAGAATTTTAAGTAATTTGAGACAATTCTTAATTATGCGGATAATTGATTAATTACCGGGTAACGAGGTATTACCTAATTCATCAATAAATTGGATAAATCTTTGAACCCCCAACGTGGCAACAACCACCATCCCCATTTATGACTCTTAAAGAGATTGAAATGTGGCATCTTTAGAGGGAACCTTGGCTAAAGCCATAAAAGGTTAAAGCTAGTGTTGATATTACCAAAAACAGTATTTTCAGTTGTCTGGTTTGTGGTAGGATTTTGTCATCTTAGGTTGTTGATATTTTGATTCAAAAGATAATTCTACTATTCAACAACCACAAAGCTTCATACATCAACTTAGACAGATTCTAGAACTTAACTTTTAGTACTAAATGATAGGATAAGAGTGTCATATATCCTGACGTGCAGTTCATTTTATTTGATGCTTCGGATTAAGTTTCACCTAAACAATGCAGAATTGTGAATTTTCGGTGAGCAACCTTAATTTAAAAGAGCTTGATTTGATGAAAGCAATTCATATGTGGAGAAGCCAAGAAAGTAATAACCCATGTAGTTGAAGTGTGGTTTATGTTTTAGATTTGTGGCCAAAAGGGAGATATATTCATAGCAACGTAACTAGCTTCAACAAGAGATTCGTACGGAACTTCTTCGCGCAATAGCAACAAGATTTTGCGATTCTAAAGGAGTACGGTGCAATCTTTTCCAAGAACGTCATACTACGAATTTTTCTCTACTCCAGGTATATTAAGGCTATCCCTTCTTTCTTTACCATGGTCTAAATTGTACTGAAGAAACGAGCAAATACACAGTTTCTATAAGTACTCTATTCATAGAAATAGTAGGAGTGTCTATATTCTTGATTCCCCAGGAAATTTTTTATTATTTTCTGTTCATGGGTCTCAGAATAATACGCAGTTGGAAAGGTTTATCCGAAAGGGATATCGAGATTATTATGTATTTTTCATGCATTTCACTTATTTATACATGTGCATTGACCCATGACCAGATGACGTTATATACGCGTATATATGTAAAAATATATGTATATGGGATATGGGAAAAAGGTACGGCGTTATATACGCACCACCACCTGATCAGCTGGTATATGATGATGATGTTGCCCATAGTGGCTGAAATATGATTCAAATGGCGTTATTTACGCGTATATATGTATGTATATTCAAACGGCGTAATATACGCACATATATATGTATGTATATGGGATATGGGAAAGGTTATGGCTTTATATACGCACCACCACCTGATCAGCTGGTATATGATGATGATGTTGCCCATAGTGGCTGAAATATGATTCAAATGGCGTTATTTACGCGTATATATGTATGTATATGGGATATGGGAAAGGTTATGGCTTTATATACGCACCACCACCTGATCAGCTGGTATACGATCATAATTTTGCCCGCAGTGGCCAATATGATATGATGGGATGTCCTCAGAGGCTGATGATGTTATGAAACATATACCTATGCATGACATGACATTCATACGCATATGCATGATGCTAAAAGTGATTTATTATTACAGATTTATCCATACATATAGGTTGAGTCAATTACTCTATATCTCTTCCATGTCTCTTATGTATTTATTTATGTGCCTTACATACTCAGTAAATTATTCGTAGTGACGTCCCTTTTGAATGGGGACGCTGTGTTTCATGCCCACAAGTTCAAGTAGGTGAACTGACGGTCCCCCTTCTTAGGATCCTTGATCAGCGAGAGTTGGAGTGCTCCACTTGATCCGGAGCTATTTTGATTTTGGTACGATACATTTGTATATAGATATATATGGGTATGACATGGCTCAGACCCGTCTTTATACAGTTATGTTTCTATTAGAAGTCTGTAGACAGTATGTCTAGTTGGATAGTGTGTGGCCTTACCGACTTCCAGTTTTGAGATGTATGGTTGTCTATAGCAGCCTTGTCGGCTCGTCCTACATATGTTGTACGTATATGTATGTATGCTTTTTTGTGCATATTTCCTTCATGTATAATGTTCTCGTAATTCAGCAGATGTTATTCAGGTTCATATTTTAGACGCATTTTTAGGGGTGTTTGATCGGTAGGACTCAGGCACCCGTCGCGGCCCATCGGTTTGGGTCGTGACATTTGCAGCAGGGTTGCATCCAGGTATTAGATCCACCATGGCTAGAGAGGTGGAGATGGGTACTCCTTATCAGCTCGTGGTGGAGATTGCTCGCAAGATCGAGGGTTATCGGTTGAGGATCAAGGAGCAGGGTCAGCAGGATAAGAGGGCTAGGTTCTCAGGAGATTTCAGGGATGCCCCAGCTAGGAGCATAGGCCGTTTTGGGGGTGCTCAGCCCAGCAGGCCTTCTTATTCAGCACCTCCACAACCTCCCCGATGTGTCCCAATTAGGCCCCAGTTCAGTGCTATGCCAGAGCGCTCCTACCGTCCTCCAGTTATTCAAAGTTCTCCTAGTGGTTACTCCAGCCGCCAGAGATCCTCCAGTTCCTATTTCAGTGTTATGCCTGAGGGTTCACATCGACCTCCGCCATTCAGGATTCTTCTTCTTCGGGACAGTAGGATATGTCACTTGTGAGATGTTACGAGTGGGGGGATCTGGGCCATGTGAGGAGGACTTGTCCCATTTTTTAGGGCAAGACAGTGCAACAAGGTTATCAGCCTATGAGTTCAGCACCAGCAGTCCGACCAAGTAGAGGTTGAGGATAGGTCGGCAAGGGTCGTCCTAGAGGTGGAGGCCAGTCAGGGGGAGGCCAGGAAGCTCCTGTTCACTCCGGTGGGGCTCAGTCTTCAGGTTCTCCAGCCAGGTTGTATGCTATTCTGGCCAGATCAGATGTAGTGACCTTATACGTTGTGATCACAGGTATTATCTCAGTATGTGGTAGAGAGGCTTCAGTATTGTTTGATCCAGGATCCACTTATTCATATGTTTCAGCTCTATTTGCTCATTTTCTGGATGTTTCTCGTGAGTCCTTGGGATCTCCTATATATGTGTCGACTCCTGTGGGCGATTCTGTGGTGGTAGACCGGGTGTATCGGTCTTGTATGACCACCTTTTGTGGGTTCGAGACCAGAGCTGACCTTTTATTGTTCGACACGGTTGATTTTGAGGTTATTCTAGGCATGGATTGGCTATCTCCTTATCATTCCGTGCTTGATTTCCATGCCAAGACAGTTACTTTATCCATGCCCGGGTCGCGTAGGCTGGAGTGGAGAGGTTCTTCAATTAGTGCAGCCAGCCGGGTTATTTCATTTTTTAAAGCTCGACATATGGTCGAGAAGGTTCGAGAGTTTGCGGATATTTTTCCTTCGGATCTTCCGGGCATGCCTCTGGACCGTGATATTGATTTCTGCATTGATTTAGCTCCAGACATCCAGCCTATATCTATTCCTCCGTACCGAATGGCTTCGAAAGAGTTGAAGGAGTTGAAGGAGTAGCTTGAGGAGTTGTTAGCTAAGGGGTTCATCCGACCGAGTGTATCACCGTGGGGTGCTCCAGTTTTATTTGTGAAAAAGAAGGATGGGTCTATGCGGATGTGTATTGATTACCGCCAGTTGAACAAGGTTACCATTAAGAACAAGTATCCCTTGCCACGCATCGATGATTTGTTTGACCAGCTGCAGGCTGCTCGTGTGTTTTCTAAGATTGATTTACGATCGGGGTATCATCAGTTGAGGATTCGGACTTCAGATGTTCCGAAGACTGCTTTTCGTACGAGATATGGCCATTATGAGTTCCTAGTGATGTTATTTGGCTTGACTAATGGCCCAGCAACATTCATGGACTTGATGAATAGGGTGTTCAGGCCGTATATTGATTCCTTCGTCATTGTCTTTATTGATGACATTTTGATTTACTCCCGTAGCCTGGGGGAGCACAAGCAGCATTTGAGAGTTGTGCTCCAGACTTTGCGAGGACAGAAGCTATATGCTAAGTTCTCCAAGTGTGAGTTTTGGATGGATTCCGTGGAATTTTTGGGGCATGTGGTATCCGGAGAGGATATCAAGGTTGATCCTCAAAAGATCGAGGCAGTTCAGAGTTGGTCGCGTCCTACTTCAGCTACAGAGATCAAGAGATTTTTGGGCCTAGCAGGCTATTATCGCCTATTTGTGGAGGGTTTCTCTTCCATTGCAGCTCCATTGACTACATTGACTCAGAAGAATGCCCCATTTTGATGGTCTGACGAGTGTGAGGCGAGCTTTCAGAAGCTCAAGGCAGCATTGACCTCGGTGCCAGTTCTAGTATTGCCTTCCGGTTCTGGGATGTACACAGTATATTGCGATGCTTCACGCGTTGTCTTGGGGTGTGTATTGATGCAAGAGGGAAGATTTATTGCTTATTCTTCACACCATCTGAAGGTTCATGAGAAGAATTACCATGTGCACGATTTGGAGTTGGCGGCGATTGTTCACGCTCTTAAGATTTGGAGGCACTACTTGTAAGGAGTATCCTGTGAGGTTTAGACAGACCACCGTAGCTTGTAACACTTTTTCAAATAGAAGGATCTTAATTTGAGGCAGCAGATGGCTTGAGTTGTTGAAGGAGTATGATATCACCATTCTTTATCACCCGGGCAAGACAAATGTGGTAGCAGATGCTTTGAGCAGGAAGGCGGGGAGTATAGGTAGCTTGGCTTATATTGCAGCAGAGGAGAGACCTCTAGCCTTAGACGTTCAGTCCTTGGCCAATCTCCTAGTAAGGTTAGACCTTTCAGAGCTTCGTCGAGTTTTAGCACATGTGGTTGCTCAGTCTTCGTTATCGGGGGAGATTAAGGCCCGTCAGTTCTATGATTCGTGCTTAGCAGAGCTTTGGGAGACAGTGGTTCAGGTAGGTCCAAGGAGGCTACTATTGGAGAGGATGGTGTTCTGAGACTTTAGGGTCGCTTATGTGTTCCTAATGTTGACGGCCTGAGGGAGAGGATTCTAGAGGAGGCACATAGTTCTTGGTATTCTATTCATCCTAGTGCTATGAAGATGTATCGTGACTTGAAGCAGCAATTCTGGTGGAGGCTGATGAAGAAGGACATTGTGGAGTATGTGACTAGGTGTCTTAATTGTCAGCAGGTGAAGTATGAGCACCAGAGACCAGGAGGCCTAATTTAGCAGATTCCCATCCCTGAGTGGAAATGGGAGCGCATCGCTATGGACTTCGTGGTTGGGTTGCCTCGGACTTTGCAGAAGGTTGACGCAGTTTGGGTCATTGTGGATAGATTGACCAAATCGGCGCATTTCATTCCAGTAGCTACTACATATACTTCTGAGAGGTTGGCTTAGATCTACATTCGGGAGATAGTCCGGTTGCATGGTGTGCCGGTATCCATTATATCAGATCGAGGTCCTCAGCTAACCTCACACTTCTGGAGAGCATTGCATAGTGAGATGGACACCCAGATAGACCTCAGCACAACATTTCACCCTCAGACTGATGGTCAGTTGGAGCGTACAGTTCAGATATTGGAGGACATGCTCAGGGCATGTGTGATTGACTTCGGAGGTCAGTGGGACCAGTTCTTGCCTTTGGCCGAGTTTGCTTACAATAATAGTTATCAGTCCAGCATTGAGATGGCACCATTTGAGGCTTTGTATGGTCGGCGATGCCGTTCTCCTATCGGGTGGTTTGAGCCTGGCAAAGCTAAGTTATATGGCATCGACCTGGTGAGGGATGCCTTGGAGAAATTGAAGTTGATTCAGGAGAGGCTCCGTACAGCACAGTCCGGACAAAAGAGTAATGCGGATCAGAGGGCGCGTGATGTATCATTTATGGAGGGAGATAGGGTCCTGTTGAATGTCTCGCCTATGAAGGGTATTATGAGGTTTGGGAAGAAGGGATAGCTAAGCCCGAGGTTTATAGGTCCATTCGAGGTGTTGAGGGGAGTTGGGGAGGTTGCTTATGAGCTGGCCTTGCCTCCCAGTTTATCAGAAGTTCACCCAGTTTTTCATGTATCCATGCTCCGAAGGTACCACGTCGACTTCTCTCACGTGGTTAATTTCAGCACTATTCAGTTGGATGGGAGGTTGGGCTACGAGGAGGAGCCAGTTGCTATTATTGATAGACATGACCGCCAATTAAGGTCCAAGAGAGTTTCTGCCGTGAAGGTCCAGTGGAAGGGCCTATCCAGTTGAGGAGGCGACGTGGGAGTCCGAGTAGGACATGCAGAGCAGATATCCACACATATTCAGCATTTCACGTATGCTTCAAGACCTGTTCGAGGATGAACGTTTGTTTAAGAGGTGGAGAATGTAATGACCCGACCGGTCGTTTTGCGTTATCGGAACTCGTTCCCCTAAATGAAACTTCCCATAGCGGTTTTTATGAGTTATGACTTGCGGGGACTGGTGGTCCGAGATTCGGAGGTGTTTAGAATGCTATAGGAACAATTGGTTCCTTAAGGTTGGCCTTTAAGGCCAAGTGACTTCGGTCAACATTTTGGGTAAACGACCTCGGAATCGAGTTTCGTCGGTTCTGGTAGCTTCGTGTGATGATTTTGGACCTGGACGTATGTTCGGAATGGGTTTCTGATGACCCGGGAGTGTTTCGGCGCCCAATATTGAAATAAGAAGTTCCTTAAGTTTCGATTGTGGTTTTGTACGTGATTTTGTGTTATCGAGGTCCGAACGGAATTCCGAGATCGGGAATAGTTCCGTCATGTCATTTATGACTTGCCTGCAAAATTTGGTGTCATTCCGAGTAGTATAGGTCAGTTCGGCGCGTTGATAGAGAAGTCTAGAAAACTGAAAGTTCCTAAGTTTGGTTAATGGGGTTTTGAGGTGTGATTTTGAGTTTTAGCATTGTTTTGGGGGTTCCGAAGGCTCGAGCGAGTTAGTGTTATGATTTGGGACTTGTTGATATATTTGGACGAGGGCTCGGGTGGGCCCAGGGGCCTCCCGGGTACCTAACGAGGTTAAAAACTAGCTAAAATAGCTGCTGGTGCACCTGTTCTGGTGTGACCGCAGGTGCGGTTGCCCAGTCACAGGTGCGGGACCGCTCCTGTGGTCCCAAGCATCGCAGGTGCGACCCCCAGTTGCTTGGCCAATTCTCGCAGGTCCGGACAAAGTTCCGCAGGAGCGGAGCCGCAGGTGCGGTCTCCACTCCGCAGGTGCGGGCCCAGGCTCCCCAGTCCATTTCCGCAGGTGCAGGCCTTTGCTCGCAGGTGCGGTCCTCGAGCCGCAGGTGCGAAAACACTGTCCATACAGTGTGTTTTTATACACGGGTTTAATTCATTTTTTCTCATCTTCTTCTTCTTTCTTGGGTGATTTCCACCATTTTAGAGGGGAAAACGACTTGGTTGTTGAAGGTAAGTAAATTCTACTCTAATATTAGCCTCATGCATGAATTCCTAGCTAAGTTTAATCACATAATTAGTGAAAGATCAAGAATTGGGTAGTAACCTAGGACTTCGATAATTTGAGAATTTACCCGTGAATTTGCTATGAAATCAAGTAAAAATCGTATATTAACGATCCTTAGGCTTCGGGTGACCGATTCCCTTGAGAATTTTCGGAAATTGAACGTGCGGGCCCGGGGTTGGATTTTGGTAATTCTTCAAGAATGTTGAATTATTGAATAAATAGGATAATTTCCCTACTTTGAGCATGCATTGATGTCATTGTACCGTATTTGGCTAGTTGCGAGTCCTCGGGTGTAGAGTTTGGAGTTCGGGTGCATCCTTGGTCCGAGGGGTAGATTCGACACGAGGTGAGTCTCCTTTCTAACCTTGTAAGAGGGAATTGTACCCATAGGTGTATATATGATGTGTGTAATTATTTTGGGGGCTACGTGCGTACAAAGTGACGAGAGTCCGTACGTGGAGACTATCATGCTATGTCGGGTAGTTTTAGGGCTCACACGCATGTCTCTATGTGCCTTATATGTATCTTTGGGTGTTTTTTGAGTTTCCTGATGCTTTTAAATTGATATGGAAATGTGGAAAGTTGCACTTGAACTCCCAGTTGATCAATCCCTATTAAAGGTATAGCCCCACTAAGTTATCGAGATGTCAGTATATACATATGTACGTATGAGAGTCAGCACTCGAATCGCAGATATGATTCGCGATCGAGGGAAGCTTTATGATAAATCAGTATAAGTGTATCAGCACTCGAATCACATGTATGATTCGCGATCGTGGGGAACTTTATGGTAATTATACATAAGTGTGTCAGCACTCGAATCGCAGGTATGATTCGCGATCGAGGGAAGCTTTATGGTAATTGTATATAAACGTGTCAGCACCTGAGTCGCAGGTATGATTCGCGAGCGGGGGAAGCTTTACGTCCATTCATTGTCTAGATATTTCCTTATGACTCCGACCGGTTGTCTTTCCCTTGTGTGCGCTTGGCTATTTGGTACCGTTTCCATTGATATTGACTTGACAGATATTTGGGGGAAAAAGGAAAGTGTACATTGTTTCTTATTTTCAGTAGTTTCCTGGATTTCTGTATTTGATAGGTACCTGCTGCTTATTGTATCACATGTCTACTACATTCCGTTATATCCTGTTTGCATTATTACTGGTGGGCCTTAGTGAGTGTCATGTCGACCTCTCGTCACTACCTCTTCGAGGTTAGGCGGGATACTCACTGGGTACATATATATTTATATACTCATGCTGCACTTCTGTACTTAATTGTACAGGTTCTGAGGCTGGTGTTTCTGGGTATCCGACTGGAGCTTGACTTATATTCTGGACCTGACTCCACGGTGAGCTACACCCCTTGACGATTCTCAGTAGCGCTATGGAGTTATCTTTTATTTATTTATGTCTACTTCTCTCAGACAGCAGTACAATTTGTATCATCTTTTGTATATTCTACTAGTTCGCTTGTTGACCTGTGACACTAGTTCCTGGGACACACATAGTAGACTCATTATTTTTGGACTATATATATAGATATTGGATCACGATCACTCTCGTTGTATTTATTTAAGTTGATAAATGTTCCCGCTATTATTTAAATGATTTAAGCTTAAAACGTTGGGAAGTATGTGGGGTTGGTATGTTAATAAGGATAATCTCACTAGTAAACAACTGTTGGCTTGCCTGACTCCAGTGTTGGGCGCCATCACGAACCGTGTCGGATTTTGGGTCGTGACAATGTCGTTTTGGTGTACCAAAACAAATTGTATGTGAAAATGGCCCACAATTCATAGGCTCACAAATCACAGAATTATTCCAAAGCTGGAAAATCAAACAAATCACTTCTTCAACATATCATCCCTTGGCTAACGGGCAAGCTGAGTCAACAAATAAAATCATTGTTAACAATCTGAAGAAACAATTGGAAAATTTAAGGGAAATTGGCTTGAAGAACTACCGGCAGTATTATGGGCTTATAGAACTACTGCAAAGACAGCCATGGGAGAAACTCCATTCGCGCTTGTTTATGGCTCAGAAGCTATAATATCAGTGGAAATTGGTGAACCGAACATAAGATTCACAGCAACACAAAAGAAACAAACAATGATGAGTTGAGAACAAATCTGGATTTACTCGAGCATAGGAGAGAAGTTGCTTTAATACGCATGGCAGCTCAAAAGCAAATCATAGAGCGATATTACAACAGAAAAGCTCACCTCAGATATTTCCAAATTGGGAACTTTGTCCTTAGGAAAGTTTTTCAATCAACAAAGGAGGCTGGAGCAGGAAAATTAAATCCAAATTGGGAAGGACCCTACAAAGTGCGTGGTATTGCTGGAAAAGGTGCTTATGAGCTGGAAACCATGGATGACATAATTTTACCAACAAGTTGGAATGCTGTTCACTTGAAGAAATATTACTTCTAAGGAAAAGGAATACCCACGGTCAGGTATCATTACGTTCAATTTTATTTAGTAAATTTAAAATTATACTAACAATTTTAGATGATAGGCAAAAAGCTAACCCATAACCAAATGATGATATTAGACCTGAATAGACACGAGGAAAAAACTGAATTCCTGGTCCAGGGTTACAACTTTCTGATAGATGTTTCAAAGGGTTAAGCAGTAATCATCTAAACTATATACCTTCGAGTCACGTATGTTTTTAATTTTAAGGAAAAGGACCACAAGAAAGGAATAGTCAAGTGCTCGAGATTTCATTCTTCAAAGCTCAAACACTTGGGGGACTACAGTATGGAAGAGGCAAAGAAGACTATCAAAAGAGTCAAAGTTCAAGCCTGAAGATCCATTTTTCCCAACAAGTCAAAAGTTATGAGTAAAAGCAAAGAGACAAAGACAAAATCACAAAGCCTGATTCAGAAACCTACAAAGAACATACTCGTGAATGTAAACGAATGTTTAGGTTAAAGGCAGAATTTAGTTACGGGTAGAAATTCATACCCCCGTGTTTATTCAAAACCTATTGTAAAAGAGAACAGTTACGAAAGATTCATAGACTATGCTCAAACACATGTAAAATGTTACGAAAGTTTGAATAATATAAAGACTTTCTGCAAAACATTTTTCGGAAAAAACATGTGAATTCCTATCTCTCTTTTGTATGTTTACACCATTATGAAGTTGAGACGTCTTCTTCATTAAGTGCCATTCATAAAAGGGCCCTCTTTTATAAATCGTGCTTATTTCAAAAAGACACGAAATACTGAAGTATTTTTTAATGCAAAATTAAATACCAAGGGGTAAAACGGAAACCCAAACGTAAAGCATGAAATCACTTAAGATTAAAATGAAAACTCGAAAAAACACAAGTCATGCTAAGAAATGTAAATATTAATATTATATAATGGTAAAAACTAAGTTAACTTAGTTTAAACCAAATTTTTTCATACAAAGTTGCCCTTAAGTTGTCATTGGGGACTTTCTAAACCAAACTTCACCCCAAATGGGACCGGGGGTAACCATCAATTGTTCCAAAAGAAAAAAAAAGGGGGTTGATAAACACTTTCACTAGACACTGGGGAAATTATCTTCATCAGTAGGAGGAGAGGCTTGAGATGGCGAGGCTTGGGCAGCAGCTTCATCAGGCACGATCTCATCACCCATTGGAACTTCAACTTCAGGTGATGAAAATTTTTGACTTTGACGAGACTTTTCAATCGTCTCCTTGGTTTTGGCAATTTCAGCTTCTAAGTCAAAATTTTCTTGGCCCATTTCCGTCAATGTGTCAAGCCGGGAATTCAAATAAGCCCAACTCAAATCAACAACTTCCTTATCCTCAAGAACCTCGTAATCTTTCTCCCATTGTTCAATATCGACTATCAACTCATCTCTTTCAACCGCGATGACATCATAAGAAGCTTGCAAAGGGGAAAGAGATCTTTCCAGAAATGGAATCTTGTTTGAAGATTCACGGAGGTCCTCTTGGGTCTGAGTAAGTGATTGCAAAATTTCACCAGCATAAGCCTCCTTCTGGTCCAACAAAGCCTTCAAGCTTCTTGACTTGATGAAGCCTTCTCGATGGCCAATTCCGCTGCAATTACTCTGATTTGTTGCTCCAAGGTACACTTCTCCTCCTCTACTGCCTCCATATCAAATTGAAGACTCTCAAATTTCTCCTTCCAGTTATCAGCCTCGATATGATAGTCATTCGCTAATTGCTCCGTATGAAGAAGAACCCCTAGAAGGTGTAGTACTTAAGCTTCTTAGTCTACCATCCCTCCTACTCCAGATTGGAGAAGAAGAAGGAGATAGTTCGTCTACAATGATAACCTTATTGGTTTCTTGATTTGAGGAAGAAATATTTATGTGAAAGAGGAATTTACTAGTAATGAAGGAAAGCTAGAGGTTTTACGTGAAAGCAAAGGCAGGAAAAGGGGTATTTATTCTCAGAGGCAACCGTAAAAAAAATGGAAAAAAACACTGATGTGAAAGTCATAATTAGAACTGTCACTTCGTGACTGATGCAGCCGCAAAAAGCCCTAAAAGGCGCTGATGAATTGCAGAATCAATCCGAGAACGCCACATGGCACGAGAATTAAATGGAAGTGACAAGCGACGCATACATTCAGAGATGGATGCAATGGTACGAGTGGCAAAAATTTCCGCCATAAATGAGTATCCACTTACCAAATATTTAGTTGATAAATAAATGATAAGTGGGGGGGGGGACTATATGTATTGGTAAAAAATAGACCTCACACGTGTAATATTTCTAATGACAAGGCAATCTACGTGGATCAATGGAAACATGAAAGCTGCTTAGAAGTTTAGAAAGAAGTACGGGACAAAGAGGAGCAAAATAACATACACATGAGACAATTAGATGCGGGAGTTCCAGTCTAATTGAGGAGTTGAAGAGACACGGCCAGAATGAACCAAGGCAGAATAAAGGGCAGATTCAAAGATCTTAAATTAATGAGCTAAACGTTACATAATCTTCACGCAACAGTTACGATTACCAATTGTAACGTTAAATTAATGATATTATTATTCATTAATGCTCGATCATTAAGAAGAGTAGACGTTATATTAAGAAATTCCCTATAAAAGGGAGTAAAATCTCACTTGTATAGACACGTTCGAACCACTACTGAAATATACTTACTTTTATGTGATCTTATTGCTTTCTTATTTACAAGTCTAATTCTTATTATTTGGTTATTAAAAGCCCGAGTACTTCTTAAAATAGTTTTGACTAAGAATCTAATTCTTTGGTTAAACAATATAACTCATAATAAAAGGATATAACCGAAATTCTAGATATTAGCCTTATAATTATATTAGATTTAGAACATAATACTATACATTTGGGAATCCTACATGATTACCGTTAGGAATCCTATTAGTATAAATAATTTTGGACTGTTTAATTCATATAAAATTGAAAAAGTAAATATCGTTAGTCATGTAATCCTATTACTTTTATGATGTACTTCTTAAAAATTCGTATTACTAATTTTATTCGAAAACGTGTTATAATGTTTTGAGAATGTATTATAATGTCCAAATCCATTTAGAAAAAAGGAGAGCCTATTATATTATAAAAGCATAAATACATTATTAATACCAAAATAGCCCTAAAATATTAAGCGGGAGAACTCATACGAAAAGGACATAACTGCAATAATATATTTTTGGACTACAATACATCTTTGCTAATTTTTAATATTTAAAATTTTAAAATTAATAAAATTTTNAAAAAAAAAAAAAAAAAAAAAAATTATATGGACCGCGTAAAAAAATGGAATTGAGTAAAAGAAAATAGCCCCACGATAATATATTTTTATATTATATTTGAACTATTTTCCTACTCAAATAATTATTTTTATCAATTTTTCCAGTAATATTGAAAAATACTCAATTATTAAACAACAACTAAGAAAATATTTAGGAATATAATGTATAAGAAAGAGGAAAAAAAAGTGGTTGATAAGAGTTAGCACCACTAGTGATTCTACAAATATAAAGATCTAAAAGTGAAATGTCATACCAATCTTTTACTCTTTAAAAATAAAATTCGTAGTGGATAAAATTATAATTAAAATTAAATATCCAAAACAAGAGATGAATTAATATTAAGATCTGAATCAACATAGAACAAATTATTTCTTATGTTAAAACCAAATAATCAAATCTTTTTATTAAGTATTAGCAAGAGAATCCAATTCAATTATTTTTTAAAGTAAATTTTTTATTCAAGTTAAAAAAAAAAATCTTAGGATACATAAATTTATTCCATAGAAAGAGCTCTACAACACAAAGTAAAAAGGTTAGTATATTATTAAGAATCAAAATGTTATACAAGTGTCTGAGGAAACACAATCAAAGCTAATTCCTAATCAAGAACAAGCTTTCAAAACTATATTATAAAGAGTCGACTCTGATATAACGGGATTATTCTTTGTAGATATCTCGGGCGGAATCGAAATAATATTTCATTGTCATACATTACTTGCAAATATAATATCAAGAGGCATGGCATTGTTAGCAATAATAGCAAGTGGTGTACCAACAACGATTTTATTGTGAGGCCACCCACTTTAGATTTGATATATCTCTTCAAACAACTTAAATAACCAACACAAATATATCAAAGCAGAAAAATGGTGCTAAATTTATACGGAAAGCAAAATTGATAATATATGATGAAGCACTTATAGCAAAGCGTCAAACGATTGAAATAATTGCCCGGAGTTCTTATTAATGAACCATTTGGTGAAAAATTAATGGTTTGAGAGGTGATTTGTGTCAAGTACTATCAATAGTTCCAAAATCGACAAAAGTAGAGACTGTAAAAGCTAGCTTTCCAAAGTTATATTTCTGGACTCAAATGAAAAAGATTCAATTGACAAAAAAAATATAAAGTTTAGAACAGATCTAGTATTCAGTGTCTTCTTACTTCGTGTCAGAAATGAATAAGAGCATCCAATAAAAGATAAATTGTTTTTTCTTGAACACTTAGTTATCAATCTCAATGGTAATAGTAGTGCATTTAATAAGAGAAATGTTTCTATCATTAGATTAAAACGCAATTGTGTAAAAATCACATAATAGAATTAAAAAGATATCTTAGCTAGCAGAAATATATATGCTAATCAACTAAATAAAAGATTGGTTGCAAAATTTTATAATAAAAATAAAATATTTTTCAGTTTTTGGCTCAGCAGAAAATGATACCAATAATTACTACTAAAAAGAATACTTATATATTTTAATACCAAATGGTCTTCTACCATACATGTTTATTGTCAAGTTTATTATTACGTATGTTAGTGTCAGCGTATATATAATTATCACGACTCAAAATCTATTAAAGGTCGTGATGGCGCCGGACACCACTGTCAGGCAAGCCAACTATAATTACTTAATGTTTGCTCCCAATTTTAATATTTTAAAAAGTACATTTCCCTTTAAGTAGGCAGTAAAATGGAATTTACAGAGTATATAATAGTATCTTACAACAATTCAATACAATACAACCCATAATCACCCAAAATTCGGTGTTACAAGTGCATGAGCATCAACTAGGATATAAATCAAATACAACATATGTCCGGAATACAAATTTTGGACAGGAAAGAAAAATATAAATAATCTGAAGGAGACTCTGCTAGCTGCGAGTCGTACTAGGGAGTGCAACATGCACTCACCTAAGTCTCCATATGGATACACACCTATACTCTTGTAAGGCCGATAGTCATAAATGCACCTGCACAAAACGTGCAGCAAGTGTAGTATGAGTACGTAAATCAACGCGTACCTAGTAAGTATCCCACCTAACCCCGAGAAGTAGTGATGAGGGGTCGACTTTGACACTCACTATGGGCTAACATTTTGTTACCGATAGTTTAATTAAGCATGAATTATATGAAACAATGGGAGGCTCAATAATCGATAAGTAAGTAAATATTTCTTTTATTATTTTAGAAAATTTCCATCTCTGGTTTCGTCATTTAACAATTTTATATTTCAAGCCAATGAAGCAACAACAAATATTATGGATTTCAAAGATGTAACATGCGCAAACAATGTCGAGGTCGTACGGCCCGCTCTAACACTTAAATATAAATTGTGCACTGCCGAGGGTCGAACGACACAAACCATAGATGCATCTATTTAATATGCCGACGAATTTGGCCCACTCCACTAAAGATAAACACATTCAAACAACCAAATCAAGATTTATTAAGGAGAAATTATCCAAGGAAATGCCAATTTTTCATATAACGGTCAAGGAAAACATAGTTTAACATTTTAAATATTTCTTTTCCAAATTCAATATTATTTACGCAATTTAAGTTAAGAATAAGGTTGCAAATATCGCAAGTATAACATGATTTTGGTCCTCGACTACCCGGACTTAAGAATAATAGTAGCTACTCAGGGACTCTCGTCACCTTGTGTGCACGTAGCCCCCACAAATAAAGCACATATTGAGTTATTTTACCTATGGGGTTAATTTCCCTCTTACTAGGTTAGAAAGGACACTCACCTCGCTCCGAAGTTCCATCACCGGCTCCCAAGCCTTTCCAATGACTCGAATCGATGCCCAATGCTCCAAAACTAGTCAATAAATGTGCAAATTCCTTAAATATATACTCAAATACGCATTATAACCCTATTTACAACAATTCCCAACTCCGTTCGAAGAGTCGATAAAAATCACCCTCGGGCCCACGTGCCCGGATTCCGTAAACTTTCAAAGATTAACTTTACCCACAACCCCATGAACTAAAATATATAATTTATTTCTAATTCCATGCCCAAATTCGTGGTCAAAATTCAAAATATAAATTTCTAGGTTTTCTACCAAAACTGCACAATCTCTACCAATTTCCATGTTCAAACCCTTATACAAACCATGTATTTAACTTATAATAAGTGGAAATCTCTTATCTTGTGTTGCCTGCTGAAAATCTCCCTTTGAAGCTCTCTGAAATCTCCCCAACCAAGTGGAAAAATGAGAGAAGAAGAGCCAAATCTCGCCCTTTAAACAATTTGCCCAGCGACCTTTCGCACCTGCGGTCACTTGACCGCTTCTGCGGTTCTGCAGGTGCGGCCACTCTACCACTTCTACGGTCCTCCTCCAGACCCCTCAAGTCCGCATCTGCAGCCCGCGTCTGCTTCTACGGCTCCACGTGCGCAGGTGTGGTCCCGCTTCTGCGGCTCCGCACCTGCGGCCCTAACCTCGCAGGTGCGGTTAAATAAGAAGACAGCTGCTTCAGCCTTCTTAAAATTCCAAATTCGATCCGTTAACCAACCGGAATCCAACCAGGCCTCCGGGACCTCGTCTAATCACACCCACCAGTTCCAAAACATAACACAGACCTGCTCGAGGCCTCAAATCACATCAAACAACACCGAAATCATGAATCCTATCCCAATTCAAGCTTTATGAACTTTAGAACTTCGAACTTCTTCATTCGGTGCCGAAACCTATCAAATCAGGTCCGATTGACCTCAAATTTCGTACATAAGTCACCTTCGACATTACGGACCTACTCCAACTTCCAGAATCAGAATCCGACCTGGATATCAAAAGTCCACTTTCGGTCAAACTTCTCAAAAACCTTCAAATTTCTAACTTTCACCAAATGACCCCAAAATGACCTACGGACCTCCAAATCCATTTCCGAACGCGCTTCCAATACCAGAATCACCATATGGAGCTATTCCCAAATGTGGAATCCCAAACGGACATCAATAACATCGAAATACACTTTAACCCAAATTTATAAAAAAAATTCAAAATGTGAACCTTCCACAATAGGCGCTGAAATGCTCCCGGTCCATCCAAACACCGATTAGAACATACGCCCAAGTCCATAATCATAATATGAACCTGTTGGAACCTTAAATTCCTGATTTCGAGATCGTTTACTCAAAATCAACCCTTGGTCAGATTCTTCCAACTTTAAGCTTCCGAAATGAGAATTCTCTTTCCAAATCCACTCCAAACTTCTCGAATTTCAATTCCGACCACGCTTACAAGTCATAATACCTGAAGTGAAGTTGCTCATGGCCTCAAACCGCCGAACAACACGCTAGAGCTCAAAACGACCGGTTGGGTCGTTACATTCTCTCCCATTTAAACATACTTTCGTTCTCGAACGTGCTAAGAACTGCTCGGAGTTGTCCAAAATCATTGTTTAACACCTCGTGCACCTACCTGTGCTACCACAACCCAGTTGAGCACATCAACTCAAGCAAACCTGCAATTTCTCCTTTTCATTTTCTCAAATAAGCCCTAGAGCCCAATTCCAATATCTGAAATCGTCTACCAGGTCTGTTTCCAACATACAAATGTCGTACCCATCACTACACGATGTGCCAATATATGATTGTAATACATGTTCTAAATCTACACCATTCACCGCTTAATTCACCTGACCATAATGACACTCTCCGACAATAATAGTCATAATTTCCACGAACCTGATGTCCACAACACACCCCATGACACATATAAGTCTTATTCTAACTTTTGCAATACTGCAACGACGGAAGAGATCTGTAGAAATTCATAACCAACTGCCGAGTCAACAAATCATTGTGTCTCTCCTTTTAATAAGAACCATTACCTCATTATGAACCAAATAACGATATTTGCGCTCAAATATGCCGCACATAAATCCAACCGCACTGATCCTGGGTCCAATAATCTCGTCTCACCCAGTACATGCTACTCAGACCATAAGACTCCTCAGACACTGCCAAAAAGTCTCATATAATGCCTCAATGTGCCAACAGGCTACAAAGTTGAATGTGATAGACAAGGGAACGAAATCGCTCAACCCACATAATTAATTTAAACAACCGAAAGGATATTATGAACCTTCCTCAGAAAACAAGCAGCAAAACACACAAAAATAGATATGGGAAACTGTACTCAACATCACATTGTTGCGGCGTGCAACCCGATCCACACATGATACTATTGCAGCATGCAACCCGATCCAACCATGATACCCGTGGCGGCGTGCCACCTGATCCAAACAACATACCCGTGGCGGCGTGCCACCCTATCCACACATAATAATCTATAAGAAGATACTTACCGATCAGAATACTCATATCTACGAAATACCTGAATATCAACCGCGAGCACGCCACGTGCATAATATAAATCCTGGGGAGACAGATAGCGCCATACGCTACCAAAACTCGAGCTCGACTAAGGTGCGATATATGATCTAAATCTCGCGAGCCATCCTGCTCACATAACACCATCGCTACACGGAACCTCAACACATATGTAATTTATTAAGCCGTTTCACAATCACACGGCACAATGTAGTATTACATGAAATAGGCGACGATGAAATAAATCCACAGACCTCAAGCTGATTCTGATCATACTGCACTGGGCTAGTAACCTCTCTAGGACTCACAATAACCCTCTTTACCATGACACACAAGAACACCGTCAAATACGGAACAACTTCCATAGCCCATCACCAAATGGACCGAGCAGCCTTAAGGCATAAATCCTCACATTAACGATAGTACCGCAATCTCCATACTTGGTTTTCATCTATAATCACTTAAATGACTACCTATCACACTTATACCATCTTCCCGTGGGATACGCCCCAATGAGATTTTGCATCAGGTAACAATCTTCACACCCATACCACCGGCCATACTAATGCTGCAAAGCGAATCAAGGATCCGCAAATCAATACTCAAAGCCTCTTACACATGACACCTATCTCAGGTGACACTAAAGACAATATCAACTTATTCTAACCATCTGAACCCTTTTTCCCTGCTCATCCGAGCTGGTGACATTCTCGTTAACACCAAACTGCAACCTTAATCCTCAACTTTTTCAAATTTCATGCCACTCACCGCACCTATTATACCAGTGCGCGAAAGAACAAGAATTCCATCATAACTCCTGAACCACTAATAGGATACACTTCATCATATAGAAACCTTTCACTTAACCCATTTCAGGAGAACCATTGCAACACGTGACTAAATTCCCATAACCGCGAAAAATACAAACTCCAAGTAGTGGTCTGCACCACCATAACGCTTTCGGGATCCATCTACACATAACCAGCCATAATAATCGAGCACCTCCCAGTAAATCAAATTTACAGCGATCGTCAAGCCTCGCACATACTTCCACAATTCACATGTATAACTTAACACGCTGAAAGAACTGATCATTTCCACCATCATGCCCATTCAGCCATCCCTACCTGATCCAACTTCTTCTAATTCACACTGGACTTTCCTTAGAAATATCAATAACTCCATTCAAAATATGACGAACTCAATCCGCACTCATCCTGAGTGACCCCATTTCACGAGACCACATTTTCTCAAAACTCACGAACCATTTCAGACCCTCTTTGTGCGCATAATCGCGCCTCCAACTGGTACACCCATTTTGATAAATCTTCTATGAATTTGAAGTTATTTTCTCCCATTCCTCCAATGATACACTGATGCGTGGCTAGAATTCATGATTTTAAGCATTATATACCTTGCATTNCGGAAAATACGGGCAAGAGTCGAAAAGGAGCGATCCGGAACAAGCCTGGCGTCAGCCAGGCGATAGACCCCAAACGCCAGGGGGTGCCTGGCGTTAGCCAGGCGTTAGACCCCTAACGCCTGGGGGTGCCTGGCGTTATCCAGGCGTTAGACCCCTAACGCCAGGGGGTGCCTGGCGTTAGCCAGGCGTTAGACCCCTAACG
>MDKI01248364.1:0-39908 GCA_005239505.1 Nicotiana paniculata | reverse complement strand
TTAAAGTACATAAAATGTGAGGTAAATAATGCTTAAAATCACGAATTCTAGCCACACATCACTTGTCACGCACAGAGGCTAAGGGTTCATGATTGCATAAGCAGTTTATCATAAAACTCAATTAAGGCGAAATTTCTCGTATCCTGAGACCGAAAATTACTTGCGTCATGGAAATCTTACTCCTGGAAGATAATTACAGGATCGGCGTAGGATCTTGCACAACCTAACAATTTCTCAGCCAATTGAGATAAAAGTCGGGACTCACAGTTCATTGAACATCTCTTGCACTTTCTTTTCTCTGATGTGATAGTGAACTTCTCCAAAATCGTTGAACTCTTCAACAGGAATTCTGAAAGTTTGAAAAGCTTTCTTAATTGCCACTGGAAACTGTACTTCAAGCACACCCCGCGGAGATGCCAATCTTAACTTTCTTGAGGTTGGGAAACTGAAAGCTTGAAATCCAACTCTCCATATAATTATTATCTCCTTTGGGCGGATATCTTGACTCAAAGCGGCGGCAGGAACTATCATACTGGAGACAGAAAATATATTCAGGATCAAATGCAGGTAAGCCTACTGAAATTGCAGAAAGGTACAAAAATTGATTTCACATTAGAAGTGTCTTGTCATAAAAATTTCAGAACCAACGAATCCTAATGGTACATGGAAAAGGATTAAGAGGGCTGTTCCAATTATAAGATTCATCGAGCACGTAACCTAACCAAAGAATGATAGCGCAACAGTACTTTTTGTTTCGAAGATCATCTGCCTCAAAGAAAGCAACAACACCAACCATATTAACGTGAAGCTTTATAGTGACAAAAGCAAGCTTCTTACAGATAATTACAGATATATTTGCATTCTCCTTCAGAAACAACTTCATAGGAGGGGAGGTTGTTCAAATTTCATCAAATGAATAGACGTAAGAAGAAAAGAAAATGTTCCAGGAAGTTACAGGCATAATGGCGATGTCTATGTTGAGTGTGTCCGCATGAGGTGACGCTCGCAAAAGTCCAGCTACTCCATGCAAATTAAACTTTTCTATATGCAACTCTAGTGTAAGATATTTGCATTTCAGGTCTGGAATCAGCACTCGTGGAACCCCTTCAAACTTCAAGACGCACAGGACCTGGTGCAGTGAAACAAATGAAACCAATGGAGAATGGAGAAAGCACTAACAACAAAAAGAAAGTACTCCTCGGCAGAGAGATAGTGTTGTGACAAATCTAAACACATTAAGCAACATCAATGTAAAAAGATCTTGGTTGCAAGATGTATCTTTTTTCCGGTATCATAAAAGAAATATCCAATTTTGAGAAGTTGACAAATGGATTGCAAAAAGGCACAGAAGGCTGCACCTTTTTGTAATTGATCCTGTTGCGCTTATAAACAACTAAAGACCACTCCCCAAGCGGAGCTTGCATTTTCAAACATATCTCCATTCTTATAGGAATTAGAAAGACTGTAAAAAGTTGAATATACTCAGTTGATTTACCCCTTCTTACTATATACAATCCATATCTCAGGTAGTTAAAATAAATTTATCTGTTCAGCCGCTCAGCGCTTAGAAAAAAAATTCCATTTAGAAAATCTAAGAATGAATTGTTGTTTGTGAAATTTGTACAAAGGTTCTCAATGTATAATGTTTTTATTCTATAATGACTAGTAAGCATCAACAGAGAAATAAGGACTTTTGAATTAAAACAAACCTCTCTGAAGCAATTTCCAATTGATAGCTCGGTTGCATAACTCAACTTATGAAGATAATCTTGCACGAGTGTCCTCAAAACTTTATGAGAATAATCACAATTTTCTTCCTCATCATCAAAACCACCTGTACCTAAAGCCCCGATTCCTTTGATACATTTATTGTTGAAAGTAAGCTTCGCATTAACTAAGGAAGACACATCGACGAGCCTACACATGAGATTATAAAGATTTCCTGAAATCTCCAAATGCTGAAGATACGGGGCAATAATTTCCAAAGAACCATCATTTTCAGCATCAGGCCGCCAATGGCCTGCCAATGTCAGTCTCTTTAAATTTGAGGAAGTTATTCAAGACGACTAAAACCCCGGAAGAATGACAACTCCAGAGTTTCCAAAGCAGGACAACCTGATAGTAAGTTCACAATATCGCCGTCATCTAAACTTAGTAGGTACAAATTTAAGCTCTTTAGAGAGTTCCAAACTATGGTCAGTTCCTTATCAAACACCCAGTGGCTCAAATTCAATGTAATTAATGATGAACAATTGCCTATAGATAGGGGCAATTTATAAGTGAGTTCTTCATCATCTGAACACAATATAATATCTTCCACTTTTCTTTCTACAGCAAAATTAATCCATCGACTGGTTTCCAACTCAAAATTCCATCTAGACATGAGATCAAAAACAAGTTTGAATTTTTTTATTTTGGAACAAGTGCAATGAGTTAAAACGTGGTCAACAAAGTATATGAAGTTCTCTGTCTTGTAATTACTGTTAATGAAATGGAAGTTATAGATTGAATACCAAACAAAACGCCACCGTTTTGAGAGAACACAGGATGCGACGGCATCTTTGGTCGGCAAAAGAGAGAGGATTTGTACCAGGAGTGCGTCCGGCAACTGACTCAAACAGTCTAGGGTTTCTTCAACTCCATTATTTTGTTTCTTCGACATTGAATCTCTCAAATTAGAACCGCCATTTTTGCAGCCATGATTTCGAAATTCCTCAAAGGTGGGCCTAGTCTTGGTTGGCCGGTTGAGTTTTAGAATAAACTATTAAAATTATATATATATATATATATATATATCCTATGCATCCCACCTCACTATCTTCTTCCCCTTCCGTTTCTTCTTCCCCTCGTATCTTGAAATTGAGGTTTCAAAATTTTTTATTACTGTTAATCTCTTAATCTAACACAAATAAATAATCTTTAAAAGACTTCAAAAACAAATTACAAAACCCAATTACATTGAGGTATGGCTGACACCAAAATTTTCCTCATAAGTATGGCCGGTGCCAATATTTTCTTGATACGATCTGAATATATAATTTTTTTGTGTCAGTGTAGTGGCCAAAAAGTTATAAAATATTGAATCTTTAGCAATAGAAATCCATGCCACATTGCATTACTTTTTTTTAATCAAAGACATGTGAACATATATTTCTCTAAACAAACAAAAATAGATATGATAGACATCTTTGATGTTCATCATTGATGAACGAAGTAAGTGGGTCAGTACATTTCATAGTGGTGAAGAATAGTTTTTATTTGCTTAAGATTTGATTTTTTTCAGAATGACAAAGAATTATCTTAAATGCATTGCTTAGATTTTTTTTTAGGAATAGAATGCGTTTATATTTTTGTTTGCTATTTTCTCAATGGCTGTTATTTAGTTTATAAATATGTACTTCAAGGGAGGATTATTAACGTCTTTCATCACTTTGATTAAGGTCGAAATAATCCCACAAAGCTGGGGTTCTCTAAGTTCACAAATTTTAGGTGCGTGTTGGGGGAAGAAATGGAAAGGGAAGAAGATGGTGAAGTGACATGACCATGTAGGATTTGGATTGTCATGGCGGAGCACCATTAATAATAAAGGTATTTTTGATTAATTTGCTAATGAAAGGGGTAAATTTAAATCGATAGTATAAGGGAGAACATATGTGGACAATTTTTAATAGTACAACGATATATGTGGCCCTTTTCCCTTGGTTTTATATATGGGCCTTTTTCGAGCTTTACTATTTATATTTATACTTTAAAAAATAATACTAAAATTTTAACGAAAACGGAAATGAGTACTAGCCTAGTACAATATAATATAGGAGTATTATCTCTTTTAGCCTCCGTTAGAAATTATTTACACATGGTAGCCGAAAAAGTGTATAAACTTTGTATAATGTTTGTATATAACATACAAAATGTGTGTGTATGTATATACAAATTTTATACATTTTTCGGCTATTATTTTTACAGTGGCTATACAATGTCATTTTTCCTATATTTATACGTCGCCTATTGGGCTAGCGACCTTCCGTACGTCGAGTAGTGGACCGGCAAACATAGGACGCCTATTGGACCAGCGACCTTTCGTGGGTCGCCTATTGGGTCAGAGACTTTCCGTAGGTCGCCTGTTAGGCTAGCGACTTAGTAGAGCTGCCAATATGGACTTGGACCGTCGGGCCACCCAAGACCAGACCGTGATTTAGCAGGGTCGACTAGAATTTTTGGGGGCCATTTAAAAATAAGGCTTTTAAACATGGCCCAAGTAAGCTCGCGGCCCGTGAAACTTGGTTGGGGTTGGGCCGGCCCGTAGGCCTAAATAAAAAATATTTATTTAAAATATAAAAAGTATATTGCTTTTAGTGATGGAAAGTCATAATTGAATATTTACTTAGAGGAACCAAAGTTTGATCTTGAGAAGTTTCAAGAGATGGATGTTGTCATGTATCGGAAGGACCATTCTAGAAAGTATCCCGATCTTCCAATGATGGCTGGTTATGTACTTAGTATTCTTATTACCACTGTAGCATTGGAATCAATATTTAGCATTAGTGAGCGTGTTCTGATAAAGTACAGAAGTTGCATCCATCATGAAAATGTCCAAACACTTATTACTACTCGAAATTGGCTGCACAATTTTTCCCAAACTCAAACCGTTACTCTCTCCATTTCAAATTAGATGAGGTACTTTCCTTTTTAGTCTTTCTAAATTAAATGACACATTTCTAAATTTGAAAATAATTCAACTTTAAAATCTTCATTTTACCCAATTTACCATAATGATAAGATTTTATAACCATCAAATGCCATGACCCCACAAAACTTTGCCCCTTAAGC
Source organism: Nicotiana paniculata (assembly GCA_005239505.1). Taxonomy (NCBI): domain Eukaryota; kingdom Viridiplantae; phylum Streptophyta; class Magnoliopsida; order Solanales; family Solanaceae; genus Nicotiana; species Nicotiana paniculata. The sequence goes on along the minus strand of MDKI01248364.1, from coordinate 35,078 downwards.
TTTTAAGACCACAAGTTTTAAAAGTCTTTTTTTTCTCTTAAACTCCGTGTCAAGTCAAACTAACCCGTCTAAATTGAAACATGGGGAGTAATATTTTTTATGTGAATATGAATATTACTATTTTTTAAAATTTATTATTCTTAATATTTAACTAATTAATATTGCATATGAATTGTAGATCTCGATGAAAATGAAGATGTTAAGACAACCTTGTCACAAGCGGATTCAAATGTGTTTGATGAAGATAATGCGTTGGATATCCATAAGCGCCATGGACGTTATTTTGAATAGTTTGTTTTGAATTTTGACTTTTAGTGAATGAAATATAACCTTGACCTTTACTTTTTTCTAGTGTTTATTGTGATATATTAGAACAATATTAAAAGTTATTAAGTTTTGCGAAATTATTTAACTTTTAAATATTTATCTTTTTTAGGTTATAACTTAAAGAAAAATATAAAATTATATTTTAAAAAATAATTGGCTGGACCGTGGAGGCCCGCGGCCCACATAAAGCTGGGGTGGGCTGACCATTATAAGGCTCGTCAAAATGATGGGCTAGCCAGCCCAGCCCGACAAATGCTAAAGCACATGAGTTGCGTTGGACTAACCCGGCCCGACCCGTATTGACAACTCTAACTTTTAGTCGCCTATTGAACAAGCGCCCAATCACTAGAATTTAGTTCATGTTTTTACTTTTTTTCATCCGGAGTCCAATACCATAATCGGGTATAAAAGTTCCATATAATAAATAAATGCTCCATAACAAAAGCGATATCATACGTTGAACTTGAACTTGAAATTTATGACTAAGAATGAAAGAGTACTTAGGACTCCAAACAACATTTATTGGTGAATTTAAATCATGTTGCAACTCGTTCAGGCTGCAAATACTAAATATATTCCTTCATTAATGCACCAAGCTTGAAATAAACATGTTTTCTTCTTCAAATATTGTGTTAATGACATTAGCAATTTCATCTCTAATGACACTTTTTTAGTTAGTGATAAGAATGGAGAGAATTAATCCATCAATTTTAATAATTGAAAATCAGATTTCTTAGAATGACGGCGATCGTTCTTTTTTGAGTAATGAAAGAATCATTCTCTGGAAGAAATACTAGGCGTTTTTAGAATTTGCGTGCTCCACAGTTAAAGCCTATAAGTAGTCCAGATGAGTTAGAGCTAAAGTAGATTGAAAAAAGCATACAACTTTGGCAGAAACAAAAATATTTACTATCAAGAAGATTTAATCAGAAATATTAACAGAATTCTCGTGCAATCCAAAACAAAACAAAATTATTAAAAAGAAACAACTGCTCTTTTTTAGTTTAAAAATTAATTGAGATGCGAAAGAATCTACATTATTTATGTAGTATTCTCTATCCTCTAATAGCTTGTTTGGACGGTAGTTATGTATCGTTTCATAATGTATCGTATCGTATTGTACTATATCGTTTGATAAATATAATGTTTGGATAGATTGTGTCGTTTGTCATCGTTTCGTGATATCACACACCAGCAATATGAAGAATAAACTTACAATATTACAAAGAAAAATCACGATACATGGTAAAATTGCTATATAAAAAAGTAGGGTAAATGATAAAATAAAATTATTTAATAATAATGAAGGGTGAGATTGAGATAAAAAGACAAGATAATGACGCGACCACACTAAATCGGTCGTTACGTAAAGTGACACATTTTGTCGTTATGTAACGACGGATTTAACGATACGATACAATAAAATTTAAGTGACAATCAAAACAAATATCGTATTTAAAGTAACAATACGATACAATACAATGGATAACAACCATCCAAACAAGTTGTAAATTAGCTCGTACAAAACATTTTCTTTCAAATGAGTTTGATGGATACTTAAAACCGAGCGATTAAAAAGGATTTTAACTCATTACTGCGTAATTCTCGCAAACATTTTCGTAATGTCCTTATGTCCTCATGTTCCATTTTACATAATAATATCTTTGGAGACAAATAATTTTGTATATTGATTATATATTATATATCTCTTTAGTTTTAGAATTAAATATTGTATTTGGATCCAATGTTACTAGGAGATCGACTTAAATATTCATATAAAACAAGTGTGAGATCTATAGAAATAACTTAAAGAAAAACTTTCATTTTTTAATAATTAGTACTAGTATTAAACTAGAAGGGGTCCGTATTAATCTTTGCATTTTAAATTTTTTTTTTTTTTGGCTGAAGCAGAATCTTTTTTGTTCCTTTAAGTAAAAGATTTAGTACAATTCACCATGAATAACGGCGTTATCAATAATAATAACTGTATATAAAAATCATATGCAGTACAACGGAAAAAATAATATTGCATGCCCTGCATCGGCCAAAACCCATTTACGACTAAAGGTTGTGGTGGTATGGATGGTATCATTCAATTATAAGTAAAACTTAGCAAAAGGGCTAAAAGTATCCCTATCGTTTGGTAAGTGGTTTAAAATTATTCACCGTCCACCTTTTGGTATTACCCACATCACTGTTTCTATTGTTAAAAATACCCTTCAATATAACGACAATATATATGGGGCCAACTTTTAATGTGTTGGCAGCATTTTATTAGGCCGCATGGCTATTGATTTCACTTCATTAATATGAGTATCATAAATCCGCCTTATTTTTCTATCCGCGCCCATTTGTTTGACCTTCTACCCATCTCATTTGTTTACCCTTAAATTCGGATAACAATTAAACTTATATTATGGTTTTAAGGATATTAGTCAATAGTACGCACGTTGCGCGTGTACTTTATCTACACGAATAAAATATTTTAAAAAAAATATTTTGTTTAAAATTGTATTTGAATTATAAAATAAAAATGTTTGTTCTGAAAATGAAGAACATTAATTCTATATAGCTAGGGAAAATATGCCGTATAGAAGTCCTCAATCATGGTTAATATATTAAAAAAGAAAGAATCATAAACTAAACTATACTAATTTATCGTCATTAGATAATAAATTAAAATGAGAATATATATTAATTAACTATGATTTAATAATAATATTAAATATAAAGACATGTGTCATAAATATATGTACCGTAATATGATAAATTATATTATTTTTATGGTTTATTACCAAATATACATAGGTAGCTACAAAAATGTTCTTGTGTATATAGACGGAACGTTTGCCTATTATATCTATATATTTTATTTGTATTATATAGAGTTATTTGTACTGTCCCGGTGATAGTTTACTTATATTGCATTAATGATGAATCATAATTACGACTATACTACTGCCTAAAAGAAAAGGAAAGTTATTTTTAATGCAAAGGAGTATTATTTTAAACTAAAGGGATCCTTTCCTTACTTGAGGTAAAATCTCAATTGAATCAAACTCCTAAATATTAGTAACTAACTGAATAAGGAACGATTTAATAATCAAAATTAGTTGATGTCAAAATCCAAAATATAGGAAATTAATTTAAATTACTATTTTGTTCATTGTATAATTTATTTTTAAAGGGTAAAAAAGGCGAACGGCATTTCGCTAAGGGCCTTCGTGCTTTTAATATAGTTATATAGATGTGATTTAATCTAATACCAATTGATAGATCAAGAATTAAACAGATGAATTAGACAATAAAATAAATCAAACCAGTATATAAGCAAGGCCTCAACCTCGATTTGAGACAGTCTCGAGGTGGAATAGTAAGAGTAGTAATGTTAAAGCAATTCTAACGAACAGTAAGTGAAATAACAAGAGAGCAATGAGTGTATGTGTTTTTATCAGTGAATAATGATGATTACTGTTTACCCTCAAATTCGGATAACAATTAAACTTATGTTGTGATTTTAAGGATATGTGATTTAATTAAATACCAATTGATAAACAAAGAATTAAACATATGAATTAGACAATAAAATAAATCAAACCAATATATAAGCAAGGCCTCGACCTCGAATTGAGACAGTCTCGAGGTGGAATAGTAACAATAGTAATGTTAAAGCAATTATGACGAATAGTAAGTGAAATAACAAGAGAGCAATGAGTGTATATAGTCTATCATTGAATAATGATGATTACAGACGAGTGGGATTCCTCTTTATATAATAGAGGAGTCCTAAATAAGGTACACTTCTAATTACGGAAGTAAATCCCATGATTGGTACCAATAACTGTTCTTGATTTGATCTGTTCCGGAATTTCCGTCGTGATCTTCAACTGGTTACGGATATCTCGCCAGTCCGTTATTATGCTCCATTCAAAGTCGGTCATACTTGGTCTCGATTGTTACTGGCCTCGATCTCAACGGACACTTCAACCTCTAGTCTTGGTGCCTCATCTTCGAGCTCGGGTTCGACTCACTACAAAGCTACCCCCGATGCAACTCCCTTGCCTCGATTAAACAGTAAAATCAGTTAGGCCCGATTTTGACCGTATACAGATAGTCCCCTCGTTTTTTGGAGTGTAACGAGAAGAAACGAACTGAGACTTTGATTTAATACCTCGATCAATTATGACTTCACCATCGTGATGTAAGCGACGGAGGCGACTGAAGCGTCGCGTCTGCACAATTCTCTAGATCATTAATTAGTGCCAATTGACGGTCGGACATTAGCATTTTCCAATCATCATAGCAGATATTACAAATAGACCATCTTCATAATCTTCACAAACTTTACTTTCAAAACTTCCCCTAATCTTCAAAAACTCTTTTACTCCCTTCAAGCTTATTAATTCTGCCGGTTCTTCAAATCCCTTTTGCCATTTTTTTCTTAAAATAACAAGTTTCGCGTTCTTCCATCTTTCACCTTATATAACAATGGTGAAAACATCAAAAATCGTTCCTCAAAAGGAAAAAGCCTCATCATCGCGGTCGACCGGTGACAAAATACCGGTGGAGCCACGCATCGAAGAGTGCGTTACCAGGCCATGCGAACTCATGTCCGATTTTAAAGTTGAAAAACACTCTTCGGTTCCTGGCTTATGCGAGCCCATGCTGAGATACATATGCTCAATAACTGAAGGCGATCTCGAACAGGTGAAAAAAGATTGCCACTAGGAAAACAAAGAGGTGGTAATTCCTACCCCCGAGGAGGATATTACCACTCATGTGAAAGGGTTTTTAAGTGTCTATACTTACCCTTTCATGCTGGGTCCCATCAATCCCATTATAATCGACTTCTGTCGCCAATACCACATAACCCTAGGCCAAATCCACCCCTCCTTTTGGCGCATCGTTATTTTGCTCTGATTCTTCGCGAGCAAGGTCGAGGGGATCTCTTTCACCCTCAATCATCTCATTAGGCTATACATCCCCCGTATCTATCGAGGCAGATTAATAAAGCTTCAGTGTCGGGCCACAAAGGTGTTGTTCTAGAGCATAGACGAGGACAAAGATCGAGGATGGATGACCGATTTTTCCGAGTCAGGACTTCTGACTTAATCCCCGCCGAGAAAATGCCCTTCCCCGAAGAATGGAACATGAAGCGTAAGTACAAACCCACCAATAGCTTCTGTTGATTGTTTTGCTTCCTTTACCTTTTCTCATCTACATTCTTCCTTATGGTGCATTCGTGATGCTCAATCTATGGAGACCCCCGATGCGGAAACGGCCCACGAAGGGGACGACATATTCCGTGGCTGCTTCATGGGGGTCGATGACGTTCCCCATCTGGATGTAACGATCATTTTCGATGAGGCTCAGCAACTCCTGAACTAAGTAAATCCAGCCCCTATTATTATGTTTGCGTTTGCTTTTATTTTCTTTTGTCTAATTTCCTTCCTTTCTACATAGGTTGTGACGCTCCATCGAGAAGCGTTTTCCAAATCCTGAGCTGAGCTGAACAGGTGTGAGGCCTATCTCAAAAAGCTCATCGGGGGAGAGAGATGCCCTCAAACTCTTCTATGTGCAAAAATAAAATGAGATCAGGGACCTCCGAGTAGAGTTGGCAAGAGCTCATAAAGAGCAGACCGATCTCATCGAGCAGGTAACATAAATTTTTGGGGAGCTTGACATATTAATTTGATCTTGGAGACTAACACTTAGATCCTGCAGGTTCAATAGAAGGCCGAAAAGGTTGAGCAGCTTCGCGAGGAGGCTAAGGTGAAAGAGGCAGAGACTTTGGGGTGGAAGCAACATATGGACCGTCTCGCCTCGGAGAAAGATACGGCTCGAGCCCAACTGTCTTCGATTGAGCGTCAACTCCAAAGTGCAAAGGAGGAGAGCTTGGCCCCAACCAATAAAATTGAAGAGCTCGAGACTCGGTTGGCCGCTGAGCTTGCAAAGGCCACATCCAAGGCAGAGGAGGTTGTGGCCGCCTACCACGCCGATGCTGAAGCTGCTAACACTCGGGCAAAGGAAATTTCTTATACTGCTCAGGTTCAATTATCCTGCGGTGCCGAGCATGCTAAGTGTCAGTCTCGGAGAGAGATTCTTGAAGAGATTCATGCTTGCGTCTTTGACCTCACCACCGATATCGAGAATGCGAAGGTGATGGAGGACGAGACCAAAGCTTTACTTTATGATGATGATGACTCTGAGAGTGGATCCGAGAGTGGAGGAGATGAAGATGAAGCTCCCAGGGAGGGTGAAGATGAAGCTCCCGAGGAGGACTAGTCTAGATTTTTGTGTAGGACCATGAGCGGTCTTTGTAAATACTTTTGCATACATGAAAGATCCTTTTTCTTTCCAGTTTGTCTCTGACTTATGCTTCGTGAAAACTTTGTTTTGCTTTCGCCTTATGAAAATTCTGATATACTTTAAGTCTTGTGAGAAATTTGAATCGCTTCGTTGCTTTGTGAAAATTTTGTAGAAATCGGATTGCTATAGCCTCTATAATCGAGTGAGTACTTGCTCGAACTTTAGATCAAAAAAACCCTTAGGTTTTTTGGTTAAGCGAGGGTGGGTCCCCGAGCTCAATAATGTGTTTGATTTCGGGTGGATTGATAGATGTCGCAACAATACTATTTTTAAAGTTGAGTTCGAGTAAGGTTCGAACTTATAGAAACAAACCCCTTAATGTTTGTATCGAGTAATGATGAATCCTCGAGCCGTATTCGAGTGAATTTTTATTCGAGTCTGAAATGGTGGAACCCTTAGTTTCGAATTGAGCGAGAACACGATCTCGATCTCTAAGTGTATTGGCCCTTAGGCTCTTTAAATTTGGTCGATATGGCCTCTAAAGGATGGCTATTTTTCCCCTCTTTCGGCTTAAAGGCTTAGTAAAAATTTCTTTATGCCTTAGCATGTATTTTCTACCCATTGGGTTTTTTTAGGGTTCAATGTTGATCGAAATCTCTTTGCTTTTTGTGCCTTAGCACGTTTGTTTTAGGATAATCTGATACCTTTTAAGGTTTTTCGAGGGCTGATATTATCGAAGCCCTTTTAATTATTTTTTCGAGGGTAACCTTTTCTTAAATCGATTTTCAAAGAATTCAAAGGCCTGTTTTCATTACGGGATTCAGACGTCTCTGAGCCGCGTTAGTTTGGCCATAGCCTTTGGGTATGACTTTAGGGCTTATTTCCCAATAACACTTCGAACTTGTTCAAAACGTTAGTCCCCGAGAACAATGGCCTTAGCCTATAAATCGAGGGGTGCCTCTTTGAGGTCTTATAGATTCGAGTTTATGTAATTTGAACATGTTAATTGTCGACGGCAGTCCCCGAGTGTTCGAGGTGTATTTGTAATTGTCTCTTGAGCCATTTACCATTCGTGGTGTAACAGTACTTGGCCCTTGATCCATCTTTCACAAAAATCATAAGCATAGAGCTCGTATAGTAGAAAAGGAAAGAATGCTTCTTTGAATAATTTATACAAGCATACATGTTTTAACATTGGGGCTCGACTAATCTATATGGACACGGTTCATTTGACCATTTGGCCCATTACAAAATTTTCCTATCGAAACCTTGCTGACACGAAGCATCTTCCTTAAAAACATAACATCCAAGGGTGATGCTCCCCAGTATTTGAGGTTGATTGTAAAGAAGCCTCGGATACTGTTGAATTGTCCCCAAGTAGCACATATAATTTTTGCCTCGTTAAAAACCTCATCGGAAAAACCCATTTGGGACAAAAATCGATCTAAGGAAAAAAGAGTGCAACACGTGCTTTAAAACCTGAGGTCTCGATGTCTTTGATCGAATACCTGCAATAAGTTAGTATCGAATATAAATGAAAAATGGAGAGAGCCATACCTTAGAAATAATATCGTTTGAGAAGTGATATGTTCCAATTATTTGGCAGTTAATCGCCGTTCATCGTGCCAAGCTTATAGGATCTCTTTCCGACGATATCGAGGACTTGGTAGGGTCCTTCCAAATTTGGGTCGAGCTTCCCTTCATTAGGGTTTCAAGTGTTGATGGTGACTTTCCTTAAGGCTAAGTCCCCGACTCTGAAGTGATGAAGGTTGGTTCTCCTACTATAGTATCTCTCGATGTGTTGCTTTTGCGCAGCCATCCGAACGAGGGTGGCTTCTCGTTTCTCATCCAATAATTCGAGGATAGTATTCATAGCCTCATGATTTGATTCTTCTATTGTATGTGGAAATCTGGCGCTAGGTTCCCCGACTTCGACTGGAATTAAGGCTTTAGATCCATATACTAAGGAGAACGGGGTTTCCCCCGTACTGGACTTCGACGTTGTTCGATATGCCCAAAGGAATTCGGGTAGGATTTCTCTCCATTTTCCCTTGGCGTCATTCAACTTTTTCTTCAGGTTCTGAATGATAGTTTTGTTCGTTGACTCGGCCTGTCCCTTCCCACTTGGATGATACAATGTCGATAAGATCCTCTTTATTTTATGTTCTTCAAGGAACCTTGTTACCTTGCTGCCGATTAATTGCTTTCCATTGTCGCATACAATCTCTACATGTATCCTGAATCAGCATATGATGTGATCGCAAATGAAGTCTATAACTTCTTTTTCTCTGAATTTCTCGAAGGCATGTGCTGCCACCCATTTATAGAAGTAGTCAGTCATAAACAAAATAAATTTATCTTTACCTAGAGTCGATGGCAAAGGTCCGATGATATCCATTCCCCATTTCATGAATGGCCATGGGGATAGGATCGAATGAAGTTGTTCTCCAGGCTGGTGGATCATCAGTGCATGTCTTTGGCATTTGTCACATTTTCGAACAAACTCCTTAGTGTCTTTTTCTATACTATCCAAGTAGTATTCTGGTCTGATGATTTTGTGAACTAATGATCGGCGCCGGAGTGGTTCCCACAAGTACCTTCATGGACTTCTCGTAGAACATAATTGGTGTCAACTGGAACCAAACATACTGCTAATGGTCTGTAGAACGTTCTTCTGTATAACGTTCCATCTTCAGCCAATGTGAATTGAGTAGCTTTGGTTCGTAGGGCCCTCAATTTTTTAGGGTCCGATGGTAGCTTTCCATTTTTTCAAGTACTCGATATACTTATTCCTCCAATCCCAAGTTAAGCTTGTGGAGTTTATCTCAGTGTGACCTTCTCCGATCATAGATCTTGAGAGTTGAACGACCGTCCCCGAGCTGATTTCATCTTCCTCGACTGATGACCCCAAGTTTGCAAGAGCATCGGCATTACTGTTCTGCTCTCGATGTACGTGCTGCAAGGTCCATTCTTTCAAACGGTGCAAAGTCAGTTTCACCTTGTCCAAATACCTTTGCATTCTATCTTCTCGAACCTCGAAGGTTTTGTTAACTTGGTTTACTACCAACAAAGATTCGCACTTGGCTTCAATGACTTCCGATCCCAAGCTTTTAGCTAGCTCGAGCCTTGCAATCATGGCCTCGTACTCGGCCTTATTATTAGTCAACTCAGAATGGACTGTCTAATAGTGTTGCCTGTGGGAGGCTTCAAAATGATATCTATCCCAAACCCTTTCACATTCGAAGCGCCATCTGTGAAAATGGTCTATACCCCCGATGATGTACCTGATTTTAACAAGAGTTCCTTTTCGACTTCGTGTACGAGAGTTGGCGTGAAATCGGCCACGAAGTCTGCTAAAATCTGAGACTTGATGGCCGTTCAGGGTTGATATTCAATATCATACCCACTGGGTTCGATGGCCCATTTGGCCAGTCAGCCCGACAGTTCGGGCTTATGCAAAACATTATGAAGCGGGTAAGTGGTTAATACACATATGAGGTGACAGTGAAAATACGGTTTTAGCTTCCTAGAGGCGCTTATCAATGCAAGTGACAATTTCTCTAAGTGTGGATACCTAGTCTCTGCTTTCCTAAAGTTCGACTTACATAATAAACGGGAAATTGCATACCTAGCTCTTCTCGAACCAGGACACCACTTATCACGATCTCTGAGGCTGCCAAGTACGAGTAGATTTTTTCATCTGCCTTTGGAGTATGAAGCAATGGTGGGCTCGAGAGGTATCACTTCAATTCCTCTAACGCTTGTTGGCACTCCGGGGTCCAGGCGAAATAATTCTTCTTTTTGAGTAGAGAGAAGAATATGTGGCTCCGATCCGACGACCTCGAGATGAATCGGCCTAAAGTAGCTATCCGCCTTCTCAGTATTTGCACGGCTTTAACGTTTTCCACGACGGTGATGTATTTGATATCCTTGATTTTATCAGGTTTGATCTCGATTCCCCGATTTGACACCATGAAGCCAAGGAACTTGCCCGAACTGACCCCGATGGCACCTTTCTCGGGGTTGAGCTTCATGTTGTATTTTCTCAGTATCCTGAATATTTCTTGCAAGTGTCAAATGGTCCTCTACGCACATGGATTTAACTAGCATGTCATTGATATATACTTCCATTGACTTACCTATTTGTTCTTCGAACATTTTATTTACTAGGCGTTGGTAGGTAACTCCAGCTTTTTTAGCCCGAAGGGCATTACATTATAACAATATGTTCCATACTTGGTGATAAATAAAGTCTTTTCTTGGTCTTCCGGGTTCATTTGAATTTGATTGTACCCGGAATAGGCATCGAGAAAACTAAGGATCTCGTGACCGGCCGTGGCTTCGATCATGCGATCGATGTTGGGCAATGGAAAAGAATCTTTGGGACATGCCTTGTTTAAACCCTTATAATCTACACACATCCTAAATGTGTTCCCTTTTTTATGAACGACAACTACATTGGCTAACCATTCGGGATATTTTACTGTCACGACCCAAACCGATGGGCCGCGACGGGTACCCGGTACCTTACTCAACCGAGTACTAACATAACGTATCGTTTGTATCATTCTATCGTAGGTAAATGAACTGAAGTAAAGAATGGGGAAGTAAAAACTTATATATATGACATACTGGCCTATAAGACCAAAAATGGTAACATGTACACTGATCATAGGCCGACAGGGTCATACAATCTTTCACGTACACGACATATGTCCATGGATTTCACCAACACCTTCTAATCAACATGTCCTAATCATACTGACCAAATAAGCAACTCCGAAGTAAATAGAGCGCACCAACACCTTCCATGAGCTGATAGCCTACTTGGAGGACTATCATCCTGTCTATCGGGACATGCGGGCATGAAACGAAGTGTTCCCAGGCAAAAGGTACATCAGTACAAATAATTTACCGAGTATGTAAGGAAAATAAATAAGTATATAAAAGACATGGAAGAAACATGGAGTAAGTGACTCAACATGTAAGTCTGGATAACTCTGTACATCATGAAATACTTATAGTTTCATGCATATGCGTATGAACGTCATGTCGTGCATAGGTACATGTTTCATAACATCATCAAGCCTCTGAGGTCATCCCATCATATCATCTCGGCCACTGTGGGCAAAATCATCAACGTATACCAGCTGATTAGGTGGTGGTGCGTATATAACGCCATAACCTTTTTCCATATCCCATATACATATATATACATATATACGCGTATATAACGACATCTGGTCATGGGTCAATGTACATGTATAAATGAATGAAATGCATGAGAAGTACGTCAATAAAATCTCTTGAAATGTCATAAGACCATTATGCCTTTGAGTAATATCATGAAGTAAACTTTTTCAGCCTACGTATTTTTCTGAGACCCATGAACAAAAGATGTAATAATAAGACACATCGGAATTCCAGAACATAGGCACCTCTAATACTTCTATGAATAGAGTCATTTATAGAAGTTGTGCATTTGCTCGTTTTGTTTGTGACGTATAGATCATGCCAAAAGGAAATAAGGGATATCCGTAACATACCTGTATGATCTCTTCCTTATTACTCAACCAAGCTCAACACAACTTCTTGCATCTACAACAAGTGAAATGATATTGCCGTTAACATAATCGTATTTGGCTAGTCGTATGACTTAAGAAAATTCGGGCAGCAAATCCCCTATTTTTAATACATCCCAAAGACCACTAAGATTCATCATCATCCCAACAACAACAACTATAACCAACAATAGCAACAACAACAATATAATCCAATATGAGTTTCTCTGATTATCTTAACAATCATATTGAGCGGCAAAATCATTTTTACTCATAACAAGATATAAATTGAATCCAAATCTTGTTTTATAAATTAGTTTAAAAGCTTAAGAACATCATACTTATATGTACCATATTATTTCTAGTTTAAAACATCCACAAAATGCCTTCCAAAACAGCCTCATACGTCTAACACCTTACTTTTTATCGTCAATCACTTGTTTTTCATCTTTTCTTCTTCAATAAACTTAATTAACACCTAGGAAAGATTCACAAAAGAATCCTAAAAATTTTCAAATTATTTCTCACAATTTCGAGCCACCACAAACCATATGTTTAGCCACAAAACAGTCCAACCAAAAAGACAACTGTATCCCATGTTCCTTCAAGTGCATCATGGTTTTTCACTCAAACAACACAACCAACACAAGATTAACCTTAGAAAAAATCAAGAAGATGTTATAAATACCTTAGAAAGCAGCTACAACTCGAAACCCCATCTCAACTTAGCTCACAATATCCCTCAATCACACCACAACACCATAGAAGCATTCTTTTGTAGTCTTTAATATCTTTGATGATGATTTGAGTTGTTGTTTCCTTGGGTTTGGTTCTTGTGATCTTGATATATGTTAGGGATGATTTTAGAGATATTTAGGGTGGTTTTTGTGTATGTGACATCTGTATTGTTGACGAGATATAAGGATATAAGACCACCGCCTCAATTCTCCAAGCATGTGGGTAAGCTGCCTGCTTGGCAGCTTGAGCAGTGCCACTTCAACACTTGTATCCCTCTACTCTGATATTGTATTGGAAAACTAGACACATAGGATTTAATCAAATATAAATATCTCCATGTAAATCTAAATATATTGTGAGAAAACTGCGTCGCAATTTGGCCTATAAACCTGCCAGTTTCTCCGAAGTGTGGCAACGTGACTTGAAGAACCTATTTTAAAAATCTATATTTCTCTACCCCGATGTCGTATAAATAAATAGTTTGTACCATTGGAAAATAGGTTCGAAGACCTTAATTTTTGTATGGGATATGTCTCAAAATGACGTCATAAAGCTTATGAATTTAATTTCTCAAAACGGCTCGTTACAAGGTCATATTATGACTTTACACTCATTCAAATCATGATTAACAAGTCTCATATTCATTATATATCATCTTGGGATGTAGGGTGTGACACCAAACTTGTCGAATTTCGACAAAACTTATCTTCTTCAATTCGTTTAGCTTCTAAGCCTTCCAACCATCTTGGTACTTGTTATTCCTGATCTTAAATATCTGTAACTTCCACGGTAACATAATTAACTTACTTTATAAACTTTTCAAAGATGATTTCATTTCTGAGCTTACCCACACAAGGGGGGGGGGGTGATTTGTGTGGTGTCCAATTTTTGGGTGCAGCCTCTATAGAAGAACCTGGTTCTTCTTGGTGTTCCAACTTCTACAGTTTGCGGAAAAGTAATTGCAATATTTAAAGAACACATCAATTTTTACGTGGAAAAACACCTGGCTCAAAGGTGAAAAAACCACGACCTACTTCCCAGTAGGATTTTCCCAAACTCTTCACTATATCAACGAGCCAAACACCATTTACAAAATAAACTCTTTTGTAAACCTAAGGGCTAACTCTAATCCCTTTGTGGCAAACTAGCTTCTCGCTAATTGTGACAAACTTCAAGTTAACTCTAACTTGAACACTGTGTACCTATTACAATTGCTTCTAGATAAAGCTGAAAGATACAATATTAAATCATCTACTACAAACAAATAGACTAAAAGACAACAGATGGAACTGGTTCTTCTAGCTGGTTCAAGTAGCTTTTGTGTCCCACAAGGATTCTGCTTGCCAAATTGCTTTAGTAATTTTGCTTTCAGTTCTTGTTTCACTTCTGTGTTTGTGCGTCTTCTTTTCAGCAGGAATGCTTCAACATTTTATAGAGTCCGTAGTTGAGACGTTGTTGTTCAGTTCTAATACAACTCTTCCTTGGAGGAAGAGTTTGAGTTTATCTCAACTTCCTTGATCTCGATTCTGTCCTACCTGAAATCAAACTCCATCTTCTTATCAATTTGCAACCTTTTCACTTAGTTTATAACCTCTTATTTCACAAATAATGTTTATCTCATATGCGTGGACGCTTCTCGTGCCAATGGGTCTGTTTGACTATGTTTGCCCTGATGGACCTGGTTCAACTGGGTTGGCATTTGTCAATCTTAAAAACCATGCAGTGACTTGATTCAACATTTAGTTACCTCGTCCTTTATGAATTCATGTTTTACCTCGGACTAGGGAATTCTCTTTTGTTTCACAGGTCTGAACTTTGGGTCCAGACTTAGTCGATGTATTGTTATCTCCGGTGGGACCCCTGTCATGTCTAAGTGGGACCAAGAAAAACATCTATGTTATCAATAAAAAATTGAATAAGCCTTTTCCTGAGTTCGGGGGTTAACCCCGTTCCCAGGTATACCTTTCGCTCGACGGGTACTCGATCAATATAACCTATTCCAGCTCTTCGACCGTCAATTTTGTAGCGTCGGAATCTTCGGGAACAACAAAAGTTTGAGGAGTCAAAAAATCTTCCTCTTTTTCTTCCATTTCCTGCTTCTCCGATTCGGTCTAGGCTGACGGCGGTGATTGCTATTTGGTTTCCTGTTTACCTTTGATGCTCGATCCTTCCGATGTCGATAGTGCCGATATCGATATTACCTCATCGACTGCAAACATTTCTTTTGCAGCATGCTGCTCCCTGTACATTATTTTTAACCCGTCTAACATCGGGAATTTCATCATTTGGTGGATCCAAGGCCTTCCGAACAACACGTTGTATCTCATGTAGCCCTCAATTACATGTAACTTGGTATCTTGAATGGTTCTAGCCACGTTCACCGCTAGGATAATCTCTCCTTTAGTTTTTTCACTGGCTATATTGAAGCCGTTTATGATCCGAGTTGCAGGTACGATTTGATCTTGCAGGTCGAGCTGCTCCACGACCCTTGATCGGATGATATTTACCGAGCTACCTGGATCCACTAAAACACGCTTAACTTGAACTATATTCAATAAGATAGAACTACTAGAGCATTGTTCTGGGGCTGAGAAATTCCTTTTGCTTCTTCGTCGTTGAATGATACGGTGCCTTCATGCACATAATCTTGGGTTCATTCTCCCCTAGTGATTGATACCTTAGTGCGTTTGAATATGGGTCCCTGCAGAATGTCGACCCCACCGACGATCATATGAATGACATGCTGCGGCTCCTTCTGTTCATTTTTTTCTGTTGGCGTCCCTTTCTCCTAAATGATTCTTGACTCGATCATTTAGGAACTCTCGAAGGTGACCCTCATTGAATAGACGTACTACCTCCTCCCTTAATTGCATGCAATCCTCAGTCATGTGACCATGAGTACCATGATATTTACATATCAAATTGGGGTTTCTTTGGGAATGATCGGTCTGTATGGGCCTGGGCCACCCAGTATCTTTGATCCTTCCAATTGCCGATACAATTCCTAATGCATCGATACTAAAATTATATTCAGATAATCGAGGTGCCTCCGTGGGATCGTCGTATTTATCAAAATCACTTTTTGCTCATAAGTCCTTGAGAATTCTGTCCTCGGTCACTTCTTCGATCGTTCGGGGTGGAATTGCGTCCTGAGCTATTGTTCCTTCGATCTATGGTGTACGGTTGATATCGGTCTTTGTTCTACCTTGGCTCTCTGTCGATGTTCCCTCTAATTTTTAGCTGCTGACCTGTTTGGATGTACCGAACCGGAAGGAGCTCCTAGTTGGTCATCCTCGACCCTGATCTTCTATTGGTATGGATTGTGTACATCTGCCCAAGTTATAGCTGGATAATCGATCAAATTTTGCATCAACTGATGCGATGGTATCGAACTCCGTTCATTTAACCCTTGAGTGAAACCTTGAATGGCCTAATCATTTGTGGATGGTGGAAAATCCATGTGTTCCATTTGAAATCGGGATACGAACTCCCTCATCATTTCATTATCCCTCTGTATCACCTTGAAAAGGTCTGATTTCCTCGTCGCAACCTTTATGGCCGCGGCATGTGCCTTTACGAAAGAATCTACTAACAAAGGCAAATGAGTCGATGGAATTTAGCGGTAGATTGTGGTACCAATTCATTGTTGATACCCAATTTTTTTCCATATATATATTTTAAAAATATATATATACTTTCAAAATAGAGCATGAGCATCAAATAGTATTTTTCCATAATTTTCTGTAATTTTAAAGGATTTTTAATTAATTTATTCCAACATTTTATTATCTAAATAATTACTAATTGCGTCACAAATAATTTTATAATAATTTTATTACTTAATTTATATCATTTATATTTATATTAAGCTTTAATCATTTTATGCATAATTACATCCACATCTTTAGGTTATAATTGCAATAACTTTGCAATAATAGCCCATGCATGCATAATTACTTTATTTACACGAAAAATAAATTTTTATATTTTTATAACATTAAGTAATTATTTTAAATTATTTTCATGTACAAATAGCATTTTTCATCATTTATTAATTATTTTTATAAATTATTTTATTAATTTAAGTGGGTGTTTAAAACACATCACTTTTTATTAAATTTTTCGGACCTACCCAATATCCCAATACCCTATCAGCCTAATAACCCAACAATTCAATACCCATCACCATGGCTCAACTACCCATACCCGTCCAATAACCTGCCCCACCTATATCTAATCTTGGTTGTTGATCTCAGAAGATCAACGACCCTAAATCAACCTTCCTTTTTTAATATATCAAGACCCAAAACCCTAACTTCATTTCCCCAAACCCTCCGTCCTTGGATACACTCCTCTCGTCTCTCTCACCCCCTCAAACCCTAGCCCCGCCGTAACACATTCCCGCTTGATTCATGGGATTTTCCTTCGATCCCCTGCCTTATTTGGCTTCATCTCTCTACTGGTTATACGATTTTTGTTACTTGATGTGAATCTCAAGAGACTCAAATCAAATCTGGTTCAAAGTCTCTCATATCTCGATTATTTCGTTTATGTTCACTCTGATAGCTATGAGTACGAATGTTTTCGTATTTTATGGTTTCAAATCTCTGGTTCAAACCAGATTTGGTTCACTTCTGTTTATTTTTCTATGAACCTGGTTATTTCCTGGATAAATATGCTTAGATCTTGTTTGATCTGAAACGATTTAGTGTTTGTTTGGGTATTTCCCCTTTAAAACACGATTTAGTGTTTGTTTGACCGATTTTTACCCAAAAAATTAGGGTTTTCGATTTTAACAGATTTTTCGCCAAACCTGTTTCAACCTTTAATATTTCAATCTCTGTGTATTTCCTTTTTTACTTCTGACTAATTTCACTTACCCTAAAATTTAGGTTCAAACCTTAGTTATTTCCGTTTATATGTCTTTGTATTGTTGCCTAACTTCTAAGGTTTCCGACTATTTGATTATTTTCCTTTTAATGTTTCTGTCTATCTGTCTTTAACCATGACCATTAATTGCTGACTAATTTTACTTACCCCAAAATTAGGGTTTTGAAATCAGTCTTTCCTTTTTGTATAGTACTGGTATTTCCTTATTTTTCGTTCGATTTACCTGTTCTTGCCTTATTTGGTCCGGCATTTGGTTGTTAATTAATTCTATTTTACTTAACCTCAGTAATACTTGCCTGATTTTATGTTATTGATTAAAATCGACTTTAAACTAATTCTGTTAGTTGATTCCAATCCTTATTTGTCTATGGTTGACTTATTACCTTATTTGTCTGCCTCATTTAGTACTATTTAAAACCTCTTCTCCCTATTCCCTTAGACAGACTCGAACTCACATTTTTTTTACTCACTAAAAACTTAAGCTCCTTTTGCTCTCTCTTGTTTTGATTTCTGTACTAAGTGGTTATTTTTTGGCCGGCTGAAAACCTAGGCCAAATTACTCTGGAACTTAACTGCTATTGCATATTTACTTGCTCTCTTCTCAACTGGTATGCCCTAACATTTGCAATTTCATTCTCTACGCTTTTTTTGACTAGCCTGTTTCAATTCCTAGCATGATTATGTCCTTTATATGGCTATATGATTTCATTTGGTAATATTGTTAACTTAAGACTAGGTTATTTCAAATAGCATGAATACTCTCATAAATTAATGTAAGGTTTAGTTTGTTTCATTAACATGTTCTGAACTTTATAAGGTACTATAAGCATGTAATCAAATATGTTTGTCGCCTAACTCATCTGCTTTTCTTGTCTATTTCATGTACTTGGCTAACTTAGTTGTTCAGCCTAATGGTTTCTGTGATTAAACAATGATTGTCATAAGTCCAGTATAATTACTTAGCTTGATCAGATTTCAATCTGTTTGAACTATGTGCTAAGCATCAATTCTTTTTGTTTTCTTGATGCAATTTTTGCCTGCAACTCTATGTTCTGAACTTTCTTTCTTCTGAAATTGAGCTGTTTATTTTAAAACCTTGCCCTTACCCTTTATGCACTGGTTTTCAAACTCCTACTCTTAGTCATTTAGGTTCTCACCACCCCTAGTGTGAGTACTGCCTAGGGTCCTTGAGACTCTTTTGAACTCTGACATATTGGGGTTGGTGTGCCAACCTTTTATGAGTTATCTTTCTGAATGTGGTTCTGGTGTGAGCATTTGCTGGGGTCCCTGAGGCCCTTGGGAACTTTGACACACTGGAAGCCTGATTTTAATGTACCATGGATGGATCACTACTAAGCTCCCAAGCTGTTATGTTTGGAGGCCCTCTTCCGGGTTTAGATTGGGCCTGTGAAGGCTCCCTATAGTATAATTGTTACTATTATGTAATTCATTCAATACTCTGGGATGTAATAATCTCTGTAATAACAAATTTGAGGTTAATTAGTAAAATCTGAGGGGGGGCGAGGGTTCTTATATCTTTGTCAAAAATACTGGGTAGAAATCATGCCTATAGAATTTTCCTAATTATTTTGATTCTGTGTTTTCACATTTTCATACTAGAGATCATACTTATAGGACTTTTCGTTTAATTCTGCATTAGAAATCCTATTCATAGGATCTACACATACTTTCAACAAAACGTGCATTAGTGACCATGTCTATAGATCCTGTTTTGAAATAATAATCTTTTCCTGGTAATCCGCTTAATTTCTGCCCACATATGGTTAATAGATACCATGCCTATAGGAATAAAAAAATCAGTTTCAAACCTAGAAATCATGCCTATAGGATTTAAATTAATAGATAACATGCCTATAGGAATAAAAAATCAGTTTCAAACCTAGAAACCATGCCTATAGGATTTAAACAATTAGAAATCATGCCTATAGGGGTTTAAATCAATTCAGCAATTAGAAAGCCTGCCTATAGGACTTAAAAGGAATAAAAACTTGTCCTTATGAGTTAAAATCAGTATTATACTTAGAAACCATGTTTATAGGTCTGTAATTTGTAAACTCGTAGAAATCATGCCTATAGGACTCTGTTAACCAATTCTGAATTCGGCATATTCTGGCCATCACTTAGGCAATCTGTAGGACTCATTAATGATTTGGGGCTTAAAATTGTGATATATTACCTGCTTGGAATGCCCAGATTCGCGTTGAATGAAATCAGTAGGCAAACAAATAGGTCACAATGCTCGCCTTAATAAAACTGTCTTTATATTCTGTTTCTGCTCATATAGATATCCTGCCTGTAGGATCCTAAAATTAACGAAGTTTGCTGATTCAATTGCGTGCGTTTGTTGTTTACGTGTGGAGGTCAATGTGAGCCCTTATTTGTTTATTTGAAAGTCCTATTTGTATTTTGTTTGTCGCCTAGATTTCTCATTTTTAAGTAACATAGATTGGTCTAGAACCATCCTAAATAGAGGTCCTAACACCTCCAGGGCCATAGGTAGGGACAGGTAGTGCACGCATAAGGAACAAGCTAGAAGCTATTAGAACGCTTAGGTAACAACTGAAAGATAGTAATTGGGTAGTACGGAGATGATAGCACGTGCGCTAATGTTATGAGTAACACCCCAACTTGGGGAAGTTATAAAGTATTGCTTGGAATGATTCTATAGGCTAAAAAACCTAGGAACCCCTTTTAATCCTGTTTAAAGTAACTTGTATTGTCCAAATTATTTTTCTCCCCTTTTAGACTAATTCACTTAATTTAAGTTCAGCCGGGACCCACCGTTGTGGACCTCAAGGGGTGCCTAACCCTTCCCCTCGAGGTAATTTGAGCCCTTACCCAATCTCTGGTGATGCAAACTGGTTTATGAGTTAATTGCTCTAGGTGCCCTAACGCACCTTAAACTGTTACGTGGCGACTCTTCCAATCCATTACCCAATCCCAAAAAGAAGGAGTTGTCCCAGAAATATCGAAACCTGATTTCGCGAGAAAAATTGGAGAGGGGGGGGGGGCGACATCATGGCGACTCTGCTGGGGATATTTCTAGGTTCTTACCATAATGAACCTGATTTTGTGAATTAGTCTTTAAACATGTCTTTATTATTCCGTTAATACTTGCATACCCTTCCCCTTCCCACTTTATGTGTATTTATTTTTTCATCGTGCAAACACGTGACAACGTGCTATTTTCTGTCGCATAAATCATGCTCAACATCATATTCCACTCGTGCGTAACTAATACGATAGAAACGCTTGATAAGTGTTTGTGCTCTTCTTATATCACCCTATTTGAATTTGGAAAGTCTTATTTGCGGTAGAACTAGTCGATCAGTGGTGCAGTCGATAGTTCCGTGTCTTTTCCCCTCAAGTCGTCCGCTTGAGGGTACTAGTCTAGACTTCTATAGAAATCTTAATCTGATTATAACTGTACATGCATCATGGTCAAACCTAGACTGGGTTATTATATTTTCCACATAATAACCCTTTAAGAAAAGCCTTGTCCAAAGTCTACCGGGGTTTCCATAATCCCGACAGACACAACCACGATCTGTGCATTAATTTGGAGAAATAAGTGCCAATATGCTAAGCATTCATGTATAACTAGTCGAATCTGGAGGGGGAAAGGGTCTAACTCTATTTGTTTTGCACAACATGAGGCATGAAGTCCCCAGGTTCGGCATGGTCCGTGACATACCACCATTGTTGCTAGATTGGTGGGAAGACTTTCCATCAAGTTATAAAAATCATGTGAAAAGAGTCATTGGAAACCTACCTTCCTCACTAGATATCCAACCAAACAACATGTTGATCAAAGTTTCTACCATGTTCTGAGACAGAGAAAGGGCCGTGTTCCGTTTTGACAACATAGAAATGACCCCTCTTTTGGAGGAAATAGGGGGATTTGCTGGACTACCTTGGGACAGTCTCGATTTATTGGTTCCGAAAAATCGTACTCCTAGAGGGCTTTTGAAAATGATGGGTTTGAAAAAGAATGATGACTTGGTGTGTCTAAAGAAGTCCTATGTACCCTTTGACTTCCTTTATGAATGATACAGTCACAGAAAATCCTACTGTATCTTCCATGACGAGTTCTTTATCACTTCCTTGGGTTGGATTCATCGTAGGGTTTTCGTGTTTATCGTATGCTTCTTGGGTATGATAGAGTTTCCAAGCAAAAAGGATAGAGTTCACACCATAGTGGCCATGGTAACCAAAGCTTTAATGGGGGGAATCGAGGGACAAACATATACTATTGTCCCTATGATTATAGCAGACATATATCAGGCCTTAGATCGCTGCCAGAAAGGGTTCAAACACTTCGAAGGTTGTAATTTTGCTTCTACAAGTTTGGTTGCTAGAATATTTCCAGAGAGGTCAATACCACCAAGAGTTTCCAAGGTCGTGGAACGATCACATAGCCTTTCATCACCCCAAGAGAATGACTTTTATCCTAGATAGGTTTGCTCAACCGAAGAATGCTACAGAATGGGTGCAATTTTTCGACAACTTGACAGAGGACCAGGTTCATTGGATGTTCGAGTGGTTCCCCACCAATGAGTTCATCATCCGATCTAGGGACGCTCCACACTTGGTGTTGATCGGGTTAAGAGTTATACACCCCTATGGTTCTATCAGGGTAATGAGACAAGCTGGTAGAAAACAGATTATACCACGAGTCTCCAAAATGATTCACTACAGGGCGGATTTCCAAGATGATGACATCCCATATAAATGTGTAGCTCAACATATGTGGCACTTGAAGATTATTATGGAAAAGGACACCATCGAGATGGATCGATATCACGCAGGGCATGTATACTTTTACCCATCATGGTTGGAGGACTGCATAGCAGGAATAGTCGAGCCAGGGGTCGGTCAAGGGAACAGAGTTGTAGATGAGGCTGCCGAAG
Source organism: Nicotiana paniculata (assembly GCA_005239505.1). Taxonomy (NCBI): domain Eukaryota; kingdom Viridiplantae; phylum Streptophyta; class Magnoliopsida; order Solanales; family Solanaceae; genus Nicotiana; species Nicotiana paniculata. Next base: position 12,322 of record MDKI01248364.1, on the reverse strand, counting down.
CATAGGTGAAGTATAACAGACTGCGCAAAAGGGTTCGCGAGTCCGAGGCTGAGCATCTGGAACAACACAAGACCGATATGGAATTAATCAATTAAGGGAGGGAAATGGCTACCAAATCGAATGAAAGGATAGAATATCTGGAGCACGGTCTGATGGAGTTGGAAGGGAAAATGAGGAAAATAGTCATAGACTGCCAGAATGCTGAAGGTATCGAAGGAGGACATCTCGCCAGGGCATACTTGCTGCTGGACATGCGCGACATGGGGAATCTGATCGATGGAGCCAAGAGAACCAGGCCTGGAGAAGGTCCTTCTGGGACCAAGTAGATTAGGCTTATTTGTTTTGCTTTTCAAATGTAATAAGGCCAAATGCTATTAGTGACTTACCTTATTGTCGTTTTCGATTTGTCTTATTTATTGCGTTAATGAAATGAGGAAATTATTGGCATTAAAATTCTCCAAATCTACTTGTCGCTAGGCCTACCTCAGGCACACCGAGGCTCCTAAATTAGGACGCGAATTTACATTCCTGCAATATGTGTTTAAATACTGCAAATATTTTTCAGAACTCTCACTAACTTGGTTACCTTTTTGTTTTTATTTCTTTTTTATTATTCCCGTCCCCTAAGGTTGGCTCACGCATACTAGCATCATCAGCATATCACACCAGATACAGAGGCCCTCCACCTCCTCCTCCTCCAAGTGCATCAAAAGGCAAATGGAAAGCTAAGATGGATAATATGAGTGGTGACAACACCGCACATGCTGAGAATGCGGAAACTTCTGATGGTCGGAGTACTCCGGCACCAAATGACTTGGTTTTGCGGCTTGAAAAGAAAATACTTGAACTATAGGGTGAGCTTAAGCAGGTCCGTAATTTGGCAAACCTCTCCCTCACACTAAACATCCCAGATATCAACCATCCAAATACCTAAAACCCGAGACCTCCTCAGAATACACTCAACTAATGCCCGTAGAATCCTCCAGCACCCCACCAATATACAACCCCTCCTAAAAATCCTTTACCCATACCTACACCGCCTCAACATCAGCATCTCCTGACTCAATATCTGCAAACCACTTACCACACTCCTCAGAATACCCCACAACCTATTCCCGATCCCCAAAATTCAACCAATGATCACCACTATACCCAAACTTCTGGCCTTTACCAAAACAAACCCATATATGTGGAAACCTTAGCCCGCTCTACTCAACCAATGTCATATACACCAGAATCCGCCGAGAAGGACCTGCTCATTAAGAACATGGCAGAGGAGCTCAAGAAACTCACAAGCCGAATTCAGGTTGTTGAAGGAGGCAAATGAATCAAAGGTCTGAATTACGAGGATTTATGCATTCAGCCAGATGTGGAACTGCTGGAGGGTTATAAACCTCCCAAGTTCGAAATGTTTGATGGAACGGGTGACCCAAAGGTTCATTTGAGAACTTACTCTGACAAGCTCGTAGGGGTTAGAAAGGACGAAAAGATTCACATGAAGATATTCATGAGAAGCCTTACTAGAGACGCTCTATCTTGGTACATAAGTCAAAATCCAAAAAATGGGCTAATTGGGTAAGCATGACGTCAGAATTCATGGATAGGTTCAGATTCAACACGGAAAATGCACCGGATGCCTTCTATATCCAGAATCTCAAGAAGAAGCCCACTGACACTTTCCGCGAGTACGCTAATCAATGGAGGTTAGAAGCAGCGAAGGTCAGGTCGGTATTAGATGAAGAGCAAATGAACAAGTTCTTTGTCAGGGCTCAAGATCCACAATATTACGAAAGGTTAATGGTAATAGAGAATCACAAGTTCTCCGATATCATCAAGATCAGAGAAAGGATCGAGGAAGGTATCAAAAGTGGAATGGTGACAAATTTCGAGGCACTGCAGGGCCACGAATAAAGCGCTACAATCAGGTGGCATATCAAAGAATAAAGAAGTGGAAACAGTAATGGTTGCCAAGGGTCCGAAATCTCCATTTGTGTACCAAACACCTCCACCCACATACCAACCTTCACATCCCATATATCCTCAACCTGCTACCGCCTACCACACCTATAATACCCAACCAACCTATTATCATTCACCTCCAGCTCGTTCAAATTACCAAAAAACCAGGCCCAATTTTGATCGCAAACCACTCAGAAAATATACCCCTATTGCTGAACCCATCGACCAATTGTATGAAAGATTAAAACCTGCTGGATATGTCACCCTTATTCCCGTCGTTGCTATAGAAAACTCGTCACAATGGGTCAACCCAAACAAGACGTGTGCGTACCATTTCGGTATGAAGGGGCATACTATTGATGAATGTCGCACCCTGAAAGATAAGATCCAAACACTGATTGCCACCAAGGTTATACAGGAGAAAGAAACCCCACCCAATATCCGTAACAATCCCATCCCATATCACAGGGGTGAAGGAGTCAATGTAATAGAAACTGATGAAGAATGGGATCCCGAGGGATCAATCGGATTTATTCGGGAAGGTGATGATCCCAAGAAGCTGACATTCACGCTCAATCCCATTGTGGTACAGGTACAACCACCAGTCAAAGTTGAGGTAGCCGCACCGCTCCCTTTGAAGTAGAAGTGACACCACCTGCAGCTACACCTGCTTCGTTTGAGGTAGAAGTATCCACATCTTTCACTGTGACGGTGACATCCACACCGCCCTTCAGTTCCAACACTGTACCTTGAGATTATGTTATCGAAGCTAGGAGAAAAGGGAATGCAAAGACGGAAGAGTTCGGCGCTGCATAAGGAATGAACAGAACATGAAGAATTTACACACCTGAGCATTTAGGAGAGACCAGTAATCAAGCTTCCCACAAACAACCCGTCATTGAAACTGGTCCGGACGACCTTTAGAGGAAAGTACAAACAAGGGAGTATTCTGTTGTTGATCAGCTGAATAAGACTCCTGCCCAGATATCCATCTTGTTGTCGCTGCAAAATTCCAAAGCACACAGGAACGCTCTGATGAAGGTAATGAATGAAGCATATGTGCCCAACAACATTACTAGCGGAGAAATGGCTTATATGGTGGGACAAGTATTGGAAAGCCATAAGATCACCTTCCATGAAGACGAATTTCCACCTGAAGGATTAAGCCACAACAGGGCACTACACATCACAGTGCAATGTGAAGATAAGTTCATTACTAGAGCTCTGATGGATGGAGGGTCTAGCCTCAACATCTGTCCGCTGACAACTCTGAAGAGGTTGGACAAGGGCCTACATGAAATACGAGCAGGATCTATGGATGTTAAAGCATTCTATGGGTCACAAAGATCCACGATTAGAGAAACCAACCTATGCTTGCAAATGGGTCCTACCTGGTTTGATGTTGAATTCTAGGTACTAGACATATCCGCCTCCTACAATCTGCTGCTGGGACGGCCTTGGATACATGCCGCTGGAGCTGTCACATCTACTTTGCCCCAAGCGGTAAAATTTGAATGGAACCATCAAGAAGTGATCATCTATGGAGATGGGAGTAGCCCCATTTACACCAGCCAGACTGTTCCAGTGGTAGAAAATAAAAGGAAATTAGGTGGAGAAACCTACCATCGCATCAAATGTGTTAACGCGATTGAGAAGGATAAATGGTTGAATAGAAAAATAAAGAGCATACTGACATGGGCAAGGTATGAATCGGCTAAGGGGCTTGGTAAAAAGCTTCAAGGTATCTCCAAACCAGTACAGCTGAAGCGTCATGGCACAACCTTCGGGCAAAGATATAAGTATACCTGGCAGGAATATTGGAATTGGTCGCCACCATGGCGTGGTCCATACTATCCTCTTGAGCAACCCATGTCGTACCTGGATCAGACATTCTAGCAGGCCGATACAATATGGGGATCAAAGGAAGAAGAAGCCTTGGTAGCATTGAAGAATTTGTTCTTGGAAGACGATGAGATGGATTGTTGTGTAATATTTGAGGATGAGGAAGAAGAATGACTCACTATCCAGACAATGGAGAAGGGAGCATCTCTCAAGAACTGGACCGCTAATCCATTAAGGGCCTGACAAGTCTCGGGGTAGCAAGGATGATAACATTATTTACTTTTGAAAATGATTTCCTCTTTGGCATTTTGTTTTAAATAATATTTTCAGTGTTCCGTTTCGGAAAACATTATTTGAAATCATTTTGTTTAACATTTTAAATGCCTTGATGTTTTATAATTACTATTTTTTCTTTCATATCTTTATCCCTACAACATTACTATTTCTTACCTTGATGAACCAACGATTGTGACATGTAATGAGACAATGCAACAGAAGGACAGTAACTCGGAAGAAATAGAAGATGAGGCATAATACCTGAGGAAATTGTCAGAGAAGTGGAGAACCTTTAGAACAAGCCCAAGTCCAACATGGACGAGATTGAGATAGTCCACTTCCGAAACCGTAAAGGAAACCCGCATAAGCATCCATTTTTCACCGCAAGAGAAAGAAGAATACACTCGGTTCCTGAAAGAATATGAGGATATCTTTGCATGGTCATACGACGATATGACAGGGTTGAGCACATCCATAATGGCTCACAAGTTACCTACAAATCCAATATGTCCGCCAGTGAAGCAAAAACTCAGGAAATTCAAGCCAGACATGAGCCTGAAAATCAAGGAGAAAGTCACTAAGCAGATCAAAGCCAAGGTCCTCAGAGTAGTTGAGTACCCAACTTGGTTGGCCAATATTGTACCAGTTCTAAATAAAGATGGGAAAGTCAGAGTCTGTGTTGATTATCGAGATCTAAATAAAGCAAGTCCCAAGGATGATTTCCCACTACCAAACATACATATTCTGATCGACAATTGTGCCAAGCATGAACTCCAGTCCTTTGTAGATTGCTTCACAGGTTACCATCAGATCTAGATGGACGAAGAAGACGCCTAGAAAACAACCTTCATTACACTGTGGGGAGTGTACTTCTACAAAATGATGCCATTCGGTCTAAAGAATGCTGGGGCCACCTACATGAGGGCTATGACAACGATCTTCCATGATATGATGCATAAAGAAATAGAGCTATATGTTGACGATGTCAGCATCAAATCCAAGAGGGCTACAGATCACATAGCAGATTTGAGGAAATTCTTTGACCGGCTACGGAAGTACATCTAAAATTAAATCCCGTAAAGTGTGCATTCGGAGTTCCTGCCAGAAAATTATTGGGATTCATCGTCAGTCGCCGAGGGATAGAGTTGGACCCGTCAAAGGTTAAAGCCATCCAGGAATTACCACCATCAAAAAGAAAGGATGATGTGATGAGTTTCTTGGGACGTCTCAACTACATCAGCCATTTCATAGCATAGTCCACAGTAATATGTGAGCCGATTTTCAAAATGCTGAAGAAGGATGCCGCAACCCATTGGACCGAGGATTTTCAAAAGGCTTTTGACAAAATCAAGGAATACTTGTCCACACCACCAGTCTTAGTCCCGCTAGAGCCTGGTAAACCACTGTTACTCTATCTCTCCATACTAGATGGGGCTCTCGGTCGTGTCTTGGTACAACACGACGAGAAAGGAAGGAAAGAACATGCCATATATTATCTGAGTAAGAAGTTCACACCCTACGATGCACGGTATTCTTTGCTGGAACGCACATGTTGTGCTCTGACATGGATAGCTCAGAAGCTAAGGCACTACTTCTGTGTCTATACTACATATCTCATATCAAGGATGGATCCCCTGAAATACATCTTTCAGAAACGCATGCCTATTGGGAAGCTATCCAAGTGACAAATCTTGCTGGGTGAGTTCGACATTATCTATATAATTCAGAAAGCAGTCAAGAGACAAGAATTAGCAGATCATCTTGCCGAAAATCCTATAGGAGGAGAATACGAACCCTAAAAACGTATTTTCTTGACGAGGAGATATCATTCGTAGGAAAAGATATTGCTGAAGCCTATGACAGTTGGATGATGTTTTTCGACGGAGCTGCAAATTTTAAAGGAGTGGGTATCGAAGCCGTCTTGGTATCAGAAACCGTCCGACATTATGTCTACAAAACTCAGATTCTTATGCACTAACAACATGGCGGAATATGAAGCCTGCATATTAGGGCTCAACCTGGCTGTTGATATGAATATTCAGGAACTGCTGGTAATCGGCGATTCAGACCTGCTGGTACATCAGGTACAAGGAGAATGGGCTACCAAGAATTCCAAAATATTGCTATATCTGCATCATGTACAAGAAATGAAGAAGAGTTTCACAAATATAGAATTCCGGCATGTCCTCAGAATTCAGAATGAATTCGGGGATGCATTGGCCACCTTGTCATCAATGATACAACATCCAAACAAGAATTTCATCGATCTCATACCGGTGAGGATACATAACCAGTCGGCATACTGTTCTCATATTGAAGAAGAAACGGACGGAAACCCTTGGTTCCACGACATCAAAGAATATTTGACAAAAGGAGAATACCCGGAGCGTGCGAACCATACTCAGAAACGCACCCTTCGGAGATTGTCCAATAACTTCTTCCAAAGCGGAGGAACATTATACAGGAGAACTCCCCATCTGGGACTATTAAGGTGTGTTGACGCAAAAGAGGCTTCCAAATTGCTCGAGGAAATACATGTCGGAACCTGCGACCCACATATGAACGGCTTTATCTTGACCAAGAAAATACTCAGGGCCGGATACTTTTGGATGACCATGGAAATAGACTGCATACGGTACGTTCAGAAATGCTACCAATGCCAGATACATGCAGACATGATACGGATGCCGCCAAACGAGCTTAATTCAACAAGCTCACCTTGGCCTTTCGCTTCCTGGGGAATGGATGCCATCGGCCCAATTGAGCCCACCCCTTCAAACGGGCATCGGTTCATTTTAGTGGCCATCGACTACTTCACCAAATGGGTTGAAGCTGCATCTTACAAAGCGGTAACCAAGAAATTCATCGCAAAGTTTGTCAAAGACCAGATTTTTTGTCGATTTGGGATTCTAGAGTCCATCATCACTGACAATGCCGCCAATATCAACAGTGATCTGATGAAATCCATGTGTGAAACTTTCAAAAGCAAGCACAAGAATCCCACAACATACATGCCTCAAATGAATGGAGCCGTGGAGGCCGCCAACAAAAACATCAAGAAGATACTTAGGAAAATGGTAAAGAATCACAAGCAATGGCACGAGAAATTACCATTTGCCTTACTGGGATACCGTAACACAATCCGCATATCAACCGGGCAACTCACTATCTGCTGGTTTATGGTACCGAAGTTGTCAGTCCCGCCGAGGTAGAAATTCCTTCTTTAAGAATCATACAAGAAGCCGAACTCAGTGATGCAGAATGGATAAGGAACCGCTATGAGCAATTAGACCTCATAGATGGAAAGAGGATGAATGCAGTGTGTCACGGCCATCTCTATCAGAATAGAATGTCCAGGGCTTTCAATAAAATGGTCAAACCAAGACATTTCACGCCGGGGCAGCTGGTACTGAAACGGATCTTCCCACATCAAGATGAGGCCAAAGGGAAATTATCTCCCAACTGACAAGGTCCTTATATGGTTCACAGAGTATTGGCATAAGGAGCGCTCATACTCGCAGAGATGGATGGAGAAATCTGGCCAAAGCTTATCAATTCAGATGCAGTCAAAAGATATTATGTGTAAACCATTTATGCTTCTCCATATGATGTAATTGAACTACGCTCGACCTGAGTCCCGTTTAAGAGGGGATACATAGACAACCCTATGGGTTTGGTCACAATTTAATAAAGTTTCCATTTCCCCCCACAATCAGAAACTGGGGCAAAATTTGAGGAGGACCCTCAAAATTCCGAAGTAAGTTCAGCCAACCGCAACATATGGAGTAGTCCGAAAGGTCATCTAGTTAACTGGTGAAGAATTTTGCGGAGGACCCTCAAAATTCTACGGCAGCGGAAGTCGCAATGTCTCTAATAATGTCACAGTTATTGGTTCATCTAACTAACTTCTAAACTGCATACTACTATGTCTTTGAAAATTATACATGCATGCTTTTGAAAAATAAACTTTGCCTTAGCCAATTGCTACCCTAATAGCTTGAACAGGATCTTCGGAAAGAGCGGAGCAAATCGAGCAAGCAAAGGCATGAACCAACCTCCCCCCGCAAAAACTCACAAATTTTCTTTGGATGCAGGACTATAAACACCATCGCAACGACATAATCACTATTCATGAAACACATTGTCAGCTAACAATACTTTACCCTTACTCCGCTCTTTGTGTGATACTAAGATCTGTCTCAATCCTTGCATGAGGCTAAGCCTTGCCTCCCTATTTGCATAAGGCTAAGCACTGCCTTCTCTCTGCATGAGACTAAGCTCTGTCTCAATCCTTGCATAAGGCTAAGCCCTGCCTCCCTATTTGCACAAGGCTAAGCACTACCTTCTCTACACATGAGACTAAGATCTGTCTCAATCCTTGCATGAGGCTAAGCTCTGCCTCCCTATTTGCATAAGGCTAAGCACTACCTTCTCTCCGCATGAGACTAAGCTCTATCTCAATCCTTGCATGAGGCTAAGCCCTGCCTCCCTATTTGCATAAGGCTAAGCACTACCTTCTCTCCGCATGAGACTAAGCTCTATCTCAATCCTTGCATGAGGCTAAGCCCTGCCTCCCTATTTGCATAAGGCTATGCACTGACTTCTCTCCGAATGAGACTAAGCTCTGTCTCAATCCTTGCATGAGGCTAAGCCCTGCCTACCTATTTGCACAAGGCTAAGCACCGCCTTCTCTCCGCATGAGACTAAGATCTTTCTCAATCCTTGCATGAGGCTAAGTCCTGCCTCCCTATTTGCATAAGGCTATGCGCTGCCTTCTCTCCGAATGAGACTAAGCTCTGTATCAATCCTTGCATGAGGCTAAACCCTGCCTCCCTATTTGCACAAGGCTAAGCACCGTCTTCTCTCCACATGAGACTAAGCTATGTCTCAATCCTTGCATGAGGCTAAGCCCTGCCTCCCTATTTGCATAAGGCTAAGCACTGCCTTCTCTCCGCATGAGACTAAGCTCTGTCTCAATCCTTGCATGAGGCTAAGCCTTGCCTCCCTATTTGCATAAGGCCAAGCACTGCCTTGTCTCTGCATGAGACTAAGCACTGTCTCGACCCTTGCATGAGGCTAAGCCCTACCTCCATATTTGCATAAGGCTAAGCATTTCCTTCCCTACATTTGCATGAGACTAAACATTGTCCCGAACTTTGCATAAGGCTAAGACCTGCCTCCCCACTTGCATAAGGCTAAGCCTTGCCTTCCCTTTGCATGGGACTAAGCACTGTCCTGAATCTCGCACGAGACCGAGCACTGTCTCTCCTGCATTGTTCTCTTCTCTCGGGCTAAGCTCTGCTCTCAATTTCACACAAGACTAAGCCCTGTCTTGTTGCTTCTAGCATCATGCCTCTGCACCTATATCTCTCAAATCACTCTATTCCGTCACAATTGGCCACTATATCTTTACCCGACAATTCTTTCATCCTTCCCGAGTAAAGAGGGGAAGCTGTTGATACCCAATTTTTTCCATATATATTTCAAAAATACATACATACTTTCAAAATAGTACATGAGCATCAACTAGTATTTTTTCATAATTTTCTATAATTTTAAAAGATTTTTAATTAATTTATTCCAGCATTTTATTATCTAAATAATTACTAATTGCATCATAAATGATTTTATAATAATTTTATTACTTAATTTTTATCATTTATATTTATATTAAGCTTTAATCATTTTATGCATAATTACATTTACATCTTTAGGTTATAATTGCAATAATTTTTCAATAATAGCTCATGCATGCATAATTACTTTATTTACACGGAAAATAAATTTTTATATTTTTATAATATTAAGTAATTATTTTAAATCATTTTAATATACATATAACATTTTTCATCATTTATTAATTATTTTTATAAATTATTTTATTAATTTAAGTGAGTATTTAAAATATAGCCCTTTTTATTAAATTTTTCGGACCTAAACAATAGCCCAATACCCTATAATCCCAATAACCCAATAATTCAATAACTATCACCCTGACCCAACTACCCATACCCGTCCAATAACCCGTCCCACCTATATCTAATCCTGGCTGTTGATCTCAGAAGATCAATAGCCCTAAATCAACCTTCCCTTTTTAATATACCAAGACCCAAAACCCTACCTTCATTTCCCCTAACTCGTCGTCCTTGGATACTCTCCTCTCTTCTATCTCACCCCCTCAAACCCTAGCCCCGTCATCACATATTCCCGCTTGATTCATGGGATTTTCCTTCGATCCCCTGCCTTATTTGACTTCATCTATCTAATGGTTATAAGGTTTTTATGTTACTTGATGTGAATCTCAAGAGGCTCGAACCAAATCTGGTTCAAAGTCTCTCATATCTCGATTATTCCGTCTATGTTCAATCCGATACCTGTGAGTACGAATGTTTTCGTATTTTATGGTTTCAAATCTCTGGTTCAAACCAGATTTGGTTCATTTCTGTTTATTTTTCTATGAACCTGGCTATTTCCTGGATAAGTTTGCTTAGATCTTGTTAGATCAGAAATAATTTAGTGTTTGTTTTGGTATTTCCCCTTTAAAATTTTGATAATTCTGTTTCTTACAGCTTTTATTATTTTATGACCTATTTTTACCCTAAAAATCAGGGTTTTCGATTTTAACGGATTTTTCACCAAACCTGTTTCAACCTTTAATGTTTCAATATGTGTATTTCCTTTATTACTTCTGACTGATTTCACTTACCCTAAAATTTAGGTTCAAACCTTATTATTTCCGTCTATATGTCTTTGTATTTTTGCCTAATTTCTAGGGTTTTCGACTATTTGATTATTTTCCTTTTAATGTTTTTGTCTACATGTCTTTAACCATGGCCGTTAATTGCTGACTAATTTTACTTACCCCAAAATTAGGATTTTGAAATCAATCTTTTCTTTTTGTATAGTACTGGTATTTCCTTATTTTTTGTTTGATTTACATGTTCTTGCTTATTTGGTCCGACATTTGGTTGTTAATTTATTATGTTTTCCTTAACCTCAGTAATAATGGTCTGATTTTATGCTATTGATTGAAACCGACTTTAACTAATTCTGTTAATTGATTCCAATCCTTATTTGTTTATGATTGACTTATTATCTTATTTGTCTTCCCCATTGAGTACTATTTAAAACTCCTTCTCCCTCTCCCCTTAGACAGACTCGAACTCTTATTTTTTTTACTGACTAAAAACTTAAGCTCTCTTTGCTCTCTCTTGTTCTGATTTCTGTACTAAGTGATTATTGTTTGGCTGGCTGAAAGCCAATGCCAAATTACTCTGGAACTTAACTGCTATTGCATATTTACTTGTTCTCTTCTCAACTGGTATGCCCAAACCTTTGCAATTTCATTCTCTATACTTTGTTTGACTAGCATGTTTCAATTCCTAGCATGATTCTGTCCTTTATATGATTATATGATTTCATTTGGTAATACTGTTAACTTAAGACTAGTTTATTTCAAATAACATGAATACTCTCATAAGTTAATGTAAGGTTTAGTTTGTTTCATTAACCTGTTCTGAACTTTATAAGGTACTATAAGCATGTAATCAAATATGTTTGTCGCCTAACTCATCTGTTCTGTCTGTCTATTTCATGTACCTGGCTAACTTAGTTGTTCTGCCTAATGGTTTCTGTGATTAAATAATGATTGTCATAAGTCCAGTATAATTACTTAACTTGATCAGATTTCAATCTATTTGAACTATGTGCTAAGCATCAATTCTGTTTGATTTCTTGATGCAGTTTTTGCCTGCAACTCTATGTTCTGAACTTTCTTTCTTCTAAAATTGAATTATTTATTTTAAAACCTGCCCCTGTATCCTTTATGCACTGGTTTTCAAACTCCTACACTTAGTCATTTAGGTTCTCACCACCCCCAGTGTGAGCACTGCCTAGGGTCCTTGAGACTCCTTTGAACTTTGACACATTGTGGATGGTCTTCCAACCTTTTATGAGTTATCTTTCTGAATGTGGTTCTGGTGTGAGCATTGCCCGGGGTCCCTGAGGCCCTTGGGAACTTTGACACACTGGAAACCTAATTTTAATGTACTATGGATGGATCACTACTATGCTCCCAAGCTGTTATGTTTGCAGGTCTGATTTCCGGGTTTAGATTGGGCCTTGGTCTAATAAAATGCTGCCAACAGATTAAAAGTTGGCCCCACATCTTTTGCCATTAAATCGAGGGGTATTTTTAGTGTCACACCTCCTTTTTTATACACCCCAAGGGGGTATGGGAGTTTTT
>ML346738.1:0-20737 GCA_005239505.1 Nicotiana paniculata | reverse complement strand
TGAATATTGTATGTGTCGTGCATGAATCAACTAAACAAATATTTTTATAATTAAACTTTGATCCAAGATTTCTTTGTGAGTTATCCGTATTTTCTTCCCATGGTTTGACATACAAAAGATATATACGAATAAATATTAGTATTTGCAGAGAAATAAACTAGGTTTACAAACAATCTGCTTGAACACAAATATTAAAGTGCGACATATTTTTCCGAACTACTATCTAACTATATACTAATTTTTTGTGTTAATCTTAATAATATAATACTAGCATTTAAGTATAATCTTTTTGGATGGAGAACAAAAACAATTAAATTTGATATTACTAGTAAATAATGAAAAAATTATTCTCCGATGACCAAATTGTTATTTTAATAAAAGAGACACATTTAAAATAACTGTACATATTGCCATCTTTTAGTTAGATGAAATGATGATTACTTATTCATGTATAAAGTGTCTGAATTCTGGACTTATGCCGCTAGATTATTGTTAGTTATATATGTATGTCTAACAGAAATAGACAAGCCACTTACGTTAGTTTATGATGTTTAAGTTACCGTCTTCTTATACAGTTGATGTCAAAATAATCACTTGACTATCCTTGAAAACTAAGCAACTGAAATGTTATTTAAAATGAATATTAAAACATATTTAATCAAAACAATATTGATCGATACTAATGACTACTACTCATATAAAGGACTATGATTACATGATGTTTATCATTAACTACTAAGAATATGCAAAAATAAAAATTGAACTACTCAATCATCTTTAACCATGGATCCATCACCAATCAAGTTGTGTATTTTTCCATCAGGGCGCTTAAAGAAGTCTGCCACATCTAAGTGGGTGATGTCAAATTCATTGTCATAGACAAAATTAGCTTCCCTTTATTCTTTAGATATGCTTGATAAAGCTCAACTAAATGTCTTGGTACACGATAAATTTTTGCTCAATGGCCTTTTCCACCGCAACGATAACATTCAGTCTCTGAACCATTTGCCTTTGGCTTCTCATATTTCCCTTTCCACTTTTGGTGGTTATTTTTTCTTTGGGGGGTGATTAACACCAGGAAAATTTCTTCTTTGTCCACGACCACGACCATTAATAAGGCCACGACCTTTCTCATGTTTGGCATAATGGGAATACACTTCATTCACTTTAGGCAATGGTGTAGACCCAGTGGGTCTATTTTCGTGATTTCTCATGAGCAAGTCATTATTTCGCTCAGCCACAAGGAGAAGAGAAATCAACTCTGAGTATTTCTTGAAACTTTTCTCTCGGTATTGCTGTGGCAAGACCATATTGGAAGCATGAAACGTTGTAAATGTTTTTCAAGCATATCTTAATCAGTGATAGTATCTCCACAGAGTTTCAATTTAGAAGTAATTCTGAACATTGCAGAATTATATTCAGAAACAGACTTAAAGTCTTGGAGCCTCAGATGAGCCCAATCATATCGTGCTTGTGGAAGAGTGACCAACTTTAAGTTGTCATATCTTTCTTTTAAGCCATTCCACAAAACAAGTGGATCTTTGACTGTGAGATATTCTATTTTCAACCCTTCATCAAGGTGATGGCGCAAGAAAATCAAGGCCTTAGCACAGTCTTGGGTAGATGCTTTATTTTTATCTTTAATGGCGTCTCCAAGACCCATTGCATCTAAATGGATTTCAGCATCCAACACCCATGTCATATAGTTCTTGCCCGAAATTTCAAGGGCAACGAACTTTCTTTTCATAATGTCAGTCATAATTAAAAGAAAAGGAGAGGAGAAAAGTTATACCTTAATCTTCTCAAAGTGCTTCTTGAGACGGTAGAGTCTCGTGCTGATAACGTGTTATAAAACAATAAAGAACAAGAACAATATTGCAGAGAAAGAGAGAGAGAGGAAATTCTTATTGAATTTTGGGATGATTTACAATGAGCTAAGACCCCTCGATTTATAGAGAAAAAATAACTTAGTCACAAAGTAAAACTCTCTAAAAGATAGACATTCACTCTAAAAGAGAGTTCTATTTATAACACTATTGTAATTATAAAGAAAAAATCTAAGGAATCCTAAGACTACAGGAAACCAAAACCAACGAAAAAATCCAAGAATCCTAAAACTAAAGAAAACAAAAACCAGAAGAGAAAAGACCTGAAAGGCAAGGATGTCAAACAACGTAAATTCTAAAGAGTTCTAATCCTAAAAGGAAGCACACTTAATTTTTTAATTTTGCTCAAAAATAATAATTAATAATTACAATTACAAGTATACCCAATATATAATGCACTTATGAAGAGTAAAAAGGTGATCGACATTTCACTAGGGTCTTTGTGCTTTTAATATAGTATAAATATAGATAGATATAGATATAGATAGATAGATATAGATTATGTTCATTTATTTATGTTTTTACCATATTAAATCACTAAAATATGGTAAATTAATACGTTTTAATATAAACAAAGAATACCTTTACTTTTGTTTTTTCCATTTTTTGTAAACCATACTTTAAATATAAACTACTGATCGACTGCCTCTATTTTTGTAATATTGGACCTTGNCCGTTGATGTTGCTCCCCCCCCCCCCCCCTTACAAGCTACCCTGAGTTATCTCTGAGTAACAACAACAAAAATAGGTCAGCGATATCATGATGACCAAGATAATTAGCTTAACGTAAGAATTAGTTGAATAAACTAGGCTTGATCCTTTGGTTCATTGATATTTTGCTCACCTTTAACCCAACTCCTAGTACCCTTTAATTTTATTTAAAGAAAATACTTTTGAGTTTATCTATCTTTGGCCAAATAATGTTTTTCCTATTGATTTCTATATAAATGTCTTATTTATATTCATTTGATGTCAAATCTCATTCAGTTAATATAAAACACTATTCCCTTAGCTTACCTAAACTGCTTTCCTCAGTTGATTAATCTTTCAAATGGATTGAATCTCTATCTAGTTTATTAATTATTTGTACTTTTCCTAGTTATGGATTGCAATAATGCATGTTTGAATGAGACTTGCTAGTTTCTCCAAAAAAAAGAATGGGACTTGTTAGAGACTCCGTTGATTTTGTTCACATAGAAATTATTTAGGCTTCACAAAACATTATTTTAATCACTGTAACTAGTCACATCACAAATTTAACCTCTACCATCAAGTAACATTATAGGGTTGTTTAGTTCGCGGACAGAATTATCCTCGGATTATAATTCTGGGATTAATAATCTGTCACGACCTGGAATTTTTATTCTTGAGGTCGTGATGATGCCTAACATTTCTCTTGCTAGGCAAGCCAACATTAAAGAGTTATTAAGCCAAATTCCATTCAATTCATGTAACGACCCGGTTCGTCGTTACGTAGAACCTGCATTATAAATGTTGTTATTGACTTGTTATAGGTTGGTTATTCTGTTATTGATGTGTTAGAGTTGATGGGCTTGAAATCGAATGGTTGTAGTGAGAGTTCAGTCATTTAGCCTTTAAAAATAGCCATAAAATAGAAAAGTCAACTGAGAGTTGACTTATTGGTAAACGACCTCGGAATGCGGATTTTATGGCTCGGATAGCTTCGGGTGAGTTGGGACTTAGGAGTGTGTTCAGAATAATTTTGTGATGTCTGGAGTAGAATTAGGCTTGAATTGGCAGTGGAAAATAGGCTATCAGGGTCGGAATGGAATTCGNGTTCTTCATAGAGGTAAGTATTTTGATCATTAAAACTCAATTATGGGTGATATAGAACATAATCTCAGTATTAATTCATGAAAATAAGTAGAAAAGGGTGGGTTTAGGGCTTGAGATTATGAGATCTTTAGGGATTGATTTGAGGGGTCAAACGAACTCCGATTTTAGTGTTATTTATATGTACGGACTCGTGAGATGATGAAGAACAGTTTTATATAAAAACTTCTGAGTTTCAAGACGCGGGCCCTGGGGGTCGGGTTTTGACTAAATTCGGGTTTTTGAGCTAAATTCGATATTTTTCGATTGAAATTTATTCCTTAAGCATAAATTGATGATAAAAATCTGAACTTGGTAGATTTGGAGCCTTCGGAAGTTCATATGAGAGGCAAGCGTGTTACGGAATAGTTTCNCAGCAATACAGCTGCTGGTGCTGGTGTAACCGCACCTGCGGAAGTTTGACCGCAGGTGCGGGCCTGCAGGAGCGGCAGTGGCTCGCAGGTGCGGAAGGGTCGCAGGTGTGGTTAGGGGACCGCAGGTGCGAGTAAGTGGGTCGCAGGTGCGGAAGCCCTGGGCAAAAATATAAATTAGACCTTCCGCGACCCTAACATATTTTTACACCATTGTTGTACGGAAGAGAGCTTTTGAGGCGATTTTTGAAGGAAAAAATCAGTGTTCTTCATAGAGGTAAGTATTTTGATCATTAAAACTCAATTATGGGTGATATAGAACATAATCTCAGTATTAATTCATGAAAATAAGTAGAAAAGGGTGGGTTTAGGGCTTGAGATTATGAGATCTTTAGGGATTGATTTGAGGGGTCAAACGAACTCCGATTTTAGTGTTATTTATATGTACGGACTCGTGAGATGATGAAGAACAGTTTTATATAAAAACTTCTGAGTTTCAAGACGCGGGCCCTGGGGGTCGGGTTTTGACTAAATTCGGGTTTTTGAGCTAAATTCGATATTTTTCGATTGAAATTTATTCCTTAAGCATAAATTGATGATAAAAATCTGAACTTGGTAGATTTGGAGCCTTCGGAAGTTCATATGAGAGGCAAGCGTGTTACGGAATAGTTTCCGGGCTAGTTTTGAGGTAAGTAATGACTTTAAATCCTGTCCTGAGGGTATGAAACCCCGGACTATGCACCCTTTCACGGGTTTTGAAATGCAAAGGTTGAAACTTTGGAAATATCTTCCTACTTAGGCGACTATTGAGCTGCTAAACCGACTTTTAAGCCTATGCTTAATTGGTATTATTTTATTATGATATGATTTGGGTTGTAAGCCGTATTTGGGGCCTAATGTCGATCTTGTTTTCCCCTTGGGGGTTGTGTTTACTATATTTTCCTCACCGCTATGTTATGATTTTTCACTCAGTCTTTCCCTGATAAATCGTTTTGACACTCAGAGTATTTGATACTATTTATTGAAAAATGAAACATTGTTTTGGGTCGAGAACCCGGTATGTTCATGGCCTAAGGGCAAATTAAGAGTGTCTGACTGAGTGAGGCTTTAGGCCTATATTGCGAGGAGGCTTTCAGTACTTATATGAGGGAGGATTTCAGGCCTATATTTTGAGGAGGCTTTCAGGCCTTATGTTGTTATAGCGTTTGGTATGTAGGAGCCCCTCTGGAGTCTGTACACACCCCCAGTGAACGCAGATACCTATTGAGTGATGATTATTGTTGCGGGGCTGATACTGAGTGATGATTGATATTGGGTGATGATTATTGCCGCGGGGCTGATACTGAGTGATGATTGTTACTGAGAGATTGAGAGAATGCCTGAGGGGCAACTGTTACGAGAAATGATTTTAGCCCGAGGGGCAGATTTATGATGATTTTACTAAGTTTTCGAACTATGATTTACTTCGTTTTCAAACTGATTTTTACTGAGATATACTGATATTACACTTGTTTCAATGGATTTCTGGAAACTGATCGAACTTATGGATTTGACAAATACTACCTGGTGACTTGGTGTTTTACTGGCTTTTGTGAAATTATATATGTATTGTGTGTTCTATAATTCTCAGACTGTGATTTATTTTCATTACTACTGAGTTGGCGTACTCATGAAGACTCCTTGTGCCTCTGGGCACATATTCAGGTGACGATCCGGAGCAGTAGCTATCCTTGCTTGTAGCATCAGTTCACTGGATTTCGAGGTAGCTGCCCAACGTCCACAGCTTCTCCATTTCCCTTCCTTATTTAGTTTTAGCAATTGATTCGGAGATGTATATTATAGTATTAACAGAGTTACATTTATATTATTCTTAGATGCTCATGACTATTGACTCCAGTCTTGAGAGGTTTTGTTTATAGTTGTTAGACTATTATTGGGACGCTAAGACTTAATTACATTATTCTATGCTATGGTTGCTACTTATTATTAAATTGTGAACTTTTATAATTGAACAAATGCGTAGTAATGAGATGGTTGGATATCCTAGTGCCACGATAGGCGCCATCACAGCCTGTTAGGATTTGGGGTCGTGACAAGTTGGTATCAGAGCTCTAAGTTACATAGGAATCAACGGTCATGAGAAGTTTCAGTAGAGTCTTGCAGATCGGTACGGAGACGTCTGTACTTATATTCGAGAGGCTGCAGAACTCTTAGGAAACATCTGTATGTTTTTGAACTCTTTCGTAACAATCTATTGATTCTTGAAATCAAAACTTATGTTGTTTCATTCTCTCACAGATGGTGAGGACACGCAATACCGATCAGGGTGACCAGGCACCAGCTAGACCCACATGGGGTCGGGGCCGTGGTAGAACTGGGGGACCTGCCCGTGCAGCAACCGGGACAGTGCCACAGGATCCCCCTATCATTCAGGATCAGGTTTTCGCCGATGTTGCTCCAGCGGGACAGGCTCAGGCACATGTTGTGCCTATTGTTATTCCGGGTCTTCAGGAGACTCTGGCTCATATATTGACATTGTGTTCCAGTTTAGCTCAGGCAGTGGCTATGACCACTACTACCAATGTAGCTCAGGCCAAGGAAGGCAATCAGACTCCAGCTGTCTGGGCACCTGAGCCAGTTGTACGAGGTATTCAGGCACCGGGAGCATCCCCAGATCAGCTAGTTGCTCCGGTTCAGAGTTATGTGGTCCCTGCTATGCCTGAGGATGAGTAGCGCAGGTTGGAGAGGTTCAACAGACTTCAGCCTCTGACCTTCAGTGGTACTGAGGGCGAGGATGCCCAAGGCTTTCTTGATAAATGTCAGAAGATGCTTTGTACTGCGGGTATTCTGGAGACCAGCGGGGTTTCATTTGCTACTTATTAATTTGTTGGTGCTTATTTTACTTGGTGGGAATCATTCGAGAGGCGTAGGCCGGTTGGTTCAGCACCGCTCACCTGGCAGCAGTTCTCCATGATCTTTTTGGAGAAATATGTTCCTCAGTACCACAGAGAGGAGAAGCGCAGGCAGTTTGAGCAGCTGCGCTAGGGAGAATTGTCAATTACTCAGTACGAGATGAGGTTTTCTGAGTTGGCAGACATGCTTCGGAGTTAGTTCCCCACTGACAGGGAGCATATCAGGAGATTTGTGGATGGTCTCACGTATCAGCTTCGGATTTTGATGACTAGAGAAAGGGTGTCTGGAGCCACGTTTGAGTAGGTTGTTGATATAGCTCGGGACATTGAGTCGGTTCGCAGGTAGGAGCGTGAGGAGAGGGAGGCTAAAAGGCCTCGGGGATCAGGTAATTTCAGTGGTTCTCCTCCCAAAGGGCAATTTCAGCCTAGCAAAGGTCGTCCATTTAGACCTCCACAACCAGCTCGCCCAGCTTATAGTGGTGTATCGTCGGGGCAGGGCCCTCGCAATTCTCATCAGGGACATTCTTCTTTTAGTGCCCTTCCAGCTCAGAGCTCCGCTCGAGCATTATCTTATCATGGTTCGTCTATGCATGGTTCGTCTGGTGGTTATCAGGGTCATAGAGGTTCTCGTTCATTTTCATCTCCAGCCTCAGGTGGTTGTTATGAGTGTGGAGAGTTCGGGCATGGGTGGAGACAGTGTCCCCCTCGTCCTAGTAGTTCGTCCCAACAGAGGGTTCAGCCCTCGGCTTCAGCCCCAGTCACTTCACCACCTACCCAGGCAGCTGAGGGTGGTAGTCAGGCAGCTAGAGGCCGCACTAGAGGGGGAGGTCGAGCAGGTGGAGGCCAGCCACGTATTTATTCACTTCCGGCTAGGCCTGATGCTATGGCCTCAGATATGGTGATTACAGGTACTATTTCAGTTTGTCACAGATGCTTTGGATTTATTTGACCCTGGTTCCACATACTCTTATGTCTCATCCTATTTTGCTCACTTCCTGAATATGCCCTGTAAGTCTTTAGTTAAATCTGTTCATGTTTCGACTCCGGTGGGTGATACTATTGTTGTGGACCGTGTGTATCAATCGTGTCTTATATCTATTGGAGGTCTAGAGACCCGAGTGGACTTGATATTACTCAGTATGGTTGATTTTGATGTAATTCTAGGGATGGATTGGTTATCCCCATGTCATGCTATTCTTGATTGTCACGCTAAGACCGTGGCCCTGGCTATGCCGGGAGTTCAGAGAGTTGAGTGGAAAGGGTCTATAGAGCACGTGCCTAGCAGAGTGATTTCTTATTTAAAGGCTCATCGTATGGTTGAGAAAGGGTGTGAGTCCTATCTTGCTTTTGTGAGGGATGTTAGTAGTGAGACTCCATCTGTTGATTCTGTTCCTGTAGTCCATGATTTTCCGGACGTATTTCCTGCAGACCTGCATGGCATGCCACCTAATAGGGATATTGACTTGGTTCTCGACACTCATCCTATTTCTATTCCACCTTACCGTATAGAACCAGCAGAGTTGAAAGAATTGAAGGAGCAGCTTCAGGAACTCTTAGATAAGGGGTTCATCTGACCTAGTGTGTCACCATGGGGTGCGCAGGTGTTGTTTGTGAAAAAGAAGGATGGCTCCATGCGTATGTGCATTGATTATAGACAGCTGAATAAGGTTACGGTGAAGAACCGGTATACTTTACCTCGTATTGATGAATTATTTGATCAACTTCAGGGAGCTAAGGTGTTCTCCAAGATTGACTTAAGGTCTGGGTATCATCAACTAAAGATTCGGGATTCTAACATTCCGAAGACTGCTTTCAGGACCAGATACGGTCATTATGAGTTTCTGGTTATGTCATTTGGTCTGACCAAAGCCCCATACGCGTTCATGTAATTGATGAACAACGTGTTTCATCCTTACCTTGATTCGCTTATCATTGTGTTCATTGATGACATCCTGGTTTATTCTCGTAGCCAGGAAGAACATGCTCAGCACTTGAGGGTTGTGTTACAGAGATTGAGGGAGGAGAAGCTTTATGCAAAGTTCTCCAAGTGTGAGTTTTGGATTGGTTCAGTGGCTTTCTTGGGGTACGTTGTGTCTAGTGAGGGTATTTGGGTTGACCTGAAGAAGATTGAGGCGGTGTAGAGTTGGCCCAGACCGTCCTCAGCTATATAGATTCAGAGTTTCCTTGGTTTAGCGGGATATTACCGTCGTTTTGGGGAGGGATTTTCTTCTATTGCTTCACCATTGACTAGATTGACCCAGAAGGGTGCTCCATTCAGATGGTCTGACGAGTGTGAGGAGAGCTTTCAGAAGCTCAAGTCAGCATTGACCACAGCTTCGGTTTTGGTGTTGCCTACTGGTTTGGGTTCTTACACAGTCTATTGTGATGATTCTAGAGTCGATTTGGGAGTGGTGTTGATGCAGGACGGTAGGGTGATTGCCTACGCGTCGAGACAGTTGAAGGTGCACGAGAAGAATTACCCAGTGCACGATCTTGAGTTAGCTGCCATTGTTCATGTCTTAAAGATTTGGCGGCATTACTTGTACGGGGTATGAGATTTTCACTGATCATCGTAGCTCGCAGTATTTTCTAAGGCAGAAGGACTTGAATTTGCATCAGAGGAGATGGTTAGAGCTTCTCAACAATTATGATCTTACTATTTTGTATCACCTGGGGAAGGCCAATGTGGTGGCCGATACCTTGAGTCGCAGAGCCGAGAGTTTGGGGAGTCTATCTTACCTTTCAGCAGCAAAGCGACCGTTAGCACTTATGTCCAGGCTTTAGCGGGTCAGTTGGTGAGATTTGATTTGTCAGACCCTCCACGGTTGGTAGCTAGCATGGCTTCCCGGTCTTCTTTATTTGATCAGATTAAGGCACGACAGTATTATGACCACCAATTGTTAGTTCTTCAGGATAGAGTTCATCGGGGTGATGCCCAGGACGTGACTATTGGTGATGAAGGAGTTATGAGGATGCAGGGCCGTATTTGCGTGCCCAATGTGGATGGTATTCGAGAGTTGATATTAGCAAAGGCTCACAGTTCGTGGTATTCTATTCATCCGGGTGCCACGAAGATGTACTAGGATCTGAGACAGCAGTATTGGTGGAGGCGGATGAAGAGAGATACTGTTGAGTATGTAGCACGGTGTCTCAACTGTCAGCAGGTCAAGTATGAGCACCAGAGACCAGATAGATTACTTCAGAGGTTAGTTATTCCGGAGTGGAAGTGCGACCGGATTACTATGGACCTTGTAGTTGGGCTTCCACGAACTTCGAAGGGTTTTGATGTGATTTGGTTCATTGTGGATAGATTGACCAAGTCCGCGCATTTCATTCCTGTCAGTACTACTTATAATTCAGAGCGGTTAGCTGGTATTTACATTAAGGAGATTGTCCGGTTGCATGGAGTTCCAGTTTCTATTATTTCTGACAGAGGTACTCAGTTTTGGAGGGCCGTACAGAGAGGCATGGGTACTGATGTAGAATTGAGCACTACATTTCACCCGCAGACCGACGGGCAGTCAGAGTGGACTATTTAGATTTTGGAGGACATGCTACGGGCTTGTGTGATTGATTTTGGTGGTTCATGGGATCAGTTTCTGCCACTAGCGGAGTTTGCATATAATAACATCTACCAGTCTAGTATTCAGATGGCCCCGTATGAGGATTTATATGGTAGGAGGTGTAGATCTCCGGTTGGTTGGTTCAAGCCTGGTGAGGCTAAGTTATTGGGCACATATTTGATTCAGGATGCGTTGGAGAATGTGAAGTTGATTCAGGAACGACTTCGCACGGCATAGTCTAGGTAGAAGAGTTATGTGGACCGGAAGGTTCGGGATGTATCTTTTATGGAAGGTGATAAGGTACTACTGAAGGTATCACCCATGAAGGGTGTTATGGGGTTCAGAAATAGAGGAAAGCTAACTCCGAGGTTTATTGGTCCTTTTGAGGTGCTTCAGAAGGTTGGAGAGGTGGCTTATAGACTTTCCTTGCCACCTATTCTATCGAGTGTTCATCTGGTATTTCATGTGTCGATGCTCAGAACATATGTTGGTGACCCGTCTCATGTGTTAGACTTCAACACAGTTCAGCTCGAGG
The DNA here is from genome assembly GCA_005239505.1 of Nicotiana paniculata. Lineage (NCBI taxonomy): Eukaryota > Viridiplantae > Streptophyta > Magnoliopsida > Solanales > Solanaceae > Nicotiana > Nicotiana paniculata. The sequence goes on along the minus strand of ML346738.1, from coordinate 9,637 downwards.
GTAATATGTCATATGAGTTTGAGCCGGTAGCTATTTTAGCTCGCGAGGTCAGAAAGTTGAGGTCTAAGGATATAACATCAGTGAAGGTGCAGTGGAGAGGTCAGCCAGTGGAGGAGGCTACTTGGGAGACCGAGCGGGAGATGTAGAGCAAATATCCCCACTTGTTTGAGACTCCAGGTATGTTTCTAGACCCGTTCGAGGACGAACGTTTGTTTAAGAGGGGGAGAATGTAACGACCCGGTCCGTCATTACGTAGAATCTGCATTATAATGTTGTTATTGACTTGTCATAGGTTAGTTATTCTGTTATTGATGTGTTAGATTTGATGGTCTTTAAATCGAATGGTTGTAGTGNAGAGTTGACTTATTGGTAAACGACCTCAGAATGCAGATTTTATGGCTCGGATAGCTTCGTTAGGTGATTTGGGACTTAGGAGTGTGTTCAGAATAATTTTGTGATGTCCGATGTAGAATTAGGCTTGAATTCGCGAAAGTTAATTTTGATGATTTCCCGTCAGCAGTGGAAAATAGGCTATCTAGGTCGGAATGGAATTACGACAATTGAAACAGGTTCGTAATGTCATTTTGGATATGTCTGCAAAATTTCAGGTCAATCGGAGTTGTTTTGGATAGCTTAGGCATCGTTGGTGGATTTTAGAAATTTCAAAGTTCTTAGACTTGAATCTGATGTAATTTTGGTGTTTTGATGTTAGTGTTGGTGTTTTGAGAGTGAAACTAAGCTTGAATGATGTTATGTGACGTGTTAGTATGTTTTTTTGGGGTCCCGAGGGGCTTGGGATTGAATTCGGGTGCTTCACGGAGGTTTGGGCTTGGCAATTGCAGCAATACAGTTGCTGGTGCTGGTGTAACCGCACCTGCGGAAGTTTGACCGCAGGTGCGAGCCCGGAAGAGCGGCACTGACTCGCAGGTGCGGAAGGGTCGCAGGTGCGGTTAGGGGACTGCAGGTGCGAGTAAGTGGGTCGCAGGTGCGGAAACCCTGGGCAAAAATATAAATTAAACCTTCCACGACCCTAACATATTTTTACACCATTGTTGTACGGAAGAGAGCTTTTGAGGCAATTTTTTGAAGGGGAAAATCAGTGTTCTTAATAGAGGTAAATATTTTGATCATTAAAACTCAATTATGGGTGATTATAGAACATTATCTCAGTATCAATTTATGAAAATCAGTAGAAAAAGGCGGGTTTAGGGCTTGAGATTATGAGACCTTTAGGGATTGATTTGAGGGGTCAAACGAACTCCGATTTTAGTGTTCTTTATATGTACGGACTCATGAGATGATGAATAACAGTTTTGTATAAAAATTTCTGAGTTTCGGGACGCGGTCCCGAGGGTCGGGTTTTGATCAAATTCGGGTTTTTGAGCTAAATTCAATATTTTTCGATTGGAATTTATTCCTTAAGCATAAATTGATGATAAAAATCTGAACTTGGTAGATTTGGAGCCTTCGGAAGTTCATACGAGAGGCAAGCGTGTTACGGAATAGTTTCCGGGCTAGTTTTGAGGTAAGTAATGACTTTAAATCCTGTCCTGAGGGTATGAAACCCCGGACTATGCACCCTTTCACGGGTTTTGAAATGCAAAGGTTGAAACTTTGGAAATATCTTCCTATTTAGGCGACTATTGAGCTGCTAAACCAAATTTTAAGCTTATGCTTAATTGATATTATTTTATTATGATATGATTTGGGTTGTAAGTCATCTTTGGGGCCTAATGCCGATCTGTTTTCCCCTTGGGGGTTGTGTTTACTATATTTTCCTCACCGAAATGTTATGATTTTTCACTCAGTCTTTCCCTGATAAATCATTTTGACACTCAGAGTATTTGATACTATTTATTGAAAAATGAAACATTGTTTTGGGTCGAGAACCCGATATGTTCATGGCCTAAGGGCAAATAGTCTGACTGAGTGAGGATTTTAGGCCTATATTGCGAGGAGGATTTCAGGCCTTATATTAGGGAGGCTTTCAGGTCTACATTGTGAGGAGGCTTTAGGCGTTATATGAGGGAGGATTTCATGCCTATATTGTGCGGAGCTTTCAGGCCTTATGTTGTTATAGTGCTTGGGCTGTAGGAGCCCCTCTGGAGTCTGTACACACCCTAGTGAGCACATATACCTAGTGAGTGATGATTATTTCCGCGGGGTTGATACTGAGTAATGATTGATATTGAGTGATGATTATCGCCACGGGGCTGATACTGAGTGATAATTGATACTGAGTGATGATTATTACCCGCGGGGCTGTTACTGAGTGATTGAGAGAATGCCTGAGGGGCAATTGTTACGAGAAATGATTTTAGCCCGAGGGGCAGATTTATGATGATTTTACTAAGTTTTTGAACTATGATTTACTTCGTTTTCAAACTAATGTTTACTAATAGTTTTACTAAGATATACTGATATTACACTTGTTTCAAAGGATTTCTGGAAGCTGATTTCGAACTTATGTATTTGACAAATACTACCTGGTGACTTGGTGTTTTACTGGCTTTGTTGAAATTGTGTATATGTACTGTGTGTTCTATAATTCTCAGACTGTGATTTATTTTCATTACTACTGTGACGACCCAAAGGGTCATCACCTGTTTTATTGCCCATTTCGTGCTTTCGAGGCCTTGGAAACCTCATTTAGGATTGCCTCGATTTGTGTGCGCAGTTCGGGCGCGTAACCGGAAAGCTTAAATATGAAATTCTTTGAAAAATGCTAATTTTTTATATTAAAATGAATAAATTTGACTTCGGTCAGCGTTTTAGGTAAAAGGACCCGGACCCGTGATTTGACGGTCCCGGAGGGTCCGTAGGAAAATATGGGACTTGGGCGTATGCCCGAAATCAAATTCCAAGGTCCCAAGCCCGAGAAATGAATTTTTGAGTAAAATTCTTTTCTGAAGATATTCAAGGAAATCGGAAATGAAATCTGATTAGAAAGTGATGGTATCGGGCCCGTATTTTGGTTCTGGCGTCCGGTACAGGTCTTATACATGGTTTAAGCACTTTCTGTAAAGTTTGGTTGAAAATGGATGTCGTTTGACGTGTTTTGTGACTTAAATTGGAAAATTTGATGTTTTATGAAATTTGAAAGAAATCATGGACTTTGAGGCTTAATTCGATGTATATGATGTTGTTTTCGCGATTTGATCGCATGGATAAGCCCGTAGGATGTTTTTGAGTCTGTGTGTATGTTTGGTTTGGAGCCCCAAGGGCTCGGATGAGTTTTGGATAGGCCGTGAGTGCATTTGAAACCTTTGAGAAAATCTGGCATGATCAGTTCTGCATTTTTCACATTTGCGAAGCAGGTCTCGCAAATGCGAGCCTGGCATCGCAATTGCGAAGAAAGGGAATCCTGCACTGGGGTCGCAAATGCGACTTTGGGCTCGCAAATGCGAAGTCCGAAATTTCTGGCGGAGTTCGCAAATGCAAACTGTTCCTTCGCAATTCCCATACCTGCAGGGTTCGCACGTTCGCATTTCCCACATCTGAGGCCTGCATTTTTCATACTTAGCCGAATTTTGAACACTTTTCATCATTCTTTCAAACCCCAAACACACTTAGGCAATTTTCCAAGAACAAGACTTCTTCCAAATCATTTGTAAGTTATTTTTTACTCAATTCTTTCAATCATTAACATCATTTAACATATTTTCAACTTAAAATCAAAGATTGGGTGAAATTGGGGGGTTTTGGGTAGAACTTAGATTTTTCTAAAATTGGTGATTTGGACCTCAATTTGAGGTCCGATTTCAAAATAAATCACATACTTGGGTTCGTGGGGGAATGGGTAATCGGGTTTTGGTTCGAACCTCGGGTTTTGACCACGTGGGCCTGGGGGCATTTTTGGACTTTTTGGGCAAAACTTTGGGAAATTCATTTTTATGCATTCAAATTGATTCATTTAGCGTTTACTGATGTAATTAAGTAACTTGTGACTAGATCCGAGTGAATTTGTGGTGGAATCGAGGGGTAAAGCTATAATTGAGGCTTGAGTTGAGTTCAAAGCATCGAGGTAAGTGTTTGGTCTAACCTTAGCTTGAGGGAATAGGAGTTAAGTATTATCTGCTACTTGCTAATTGTCGAGTATGATGTATAGGCATGGTGACGAGTATCTATACATTGGTGTCTAGCATGGCCGTGAGTCTTTATATTGCGAATATTCTGAATTTTGTTGTAACTCCCATGCTTAATTGGTGGTTTCTATATGTTGTAAAGAGCATGTGAAGGGAATTGTGATCTTTAAACTTCCAGGAGCATTGTCTTGAGCTATAGCACGAATGGTGAGAATATATGAGATAATTGAATTCTTTGGAGCATTGTCTCAAGTGATAGAGTAAATTATGAAATGAAAGTGAAGGAAAGGGAAAGAGTTATTAAAATATACCATTGCTGGGTCATTGTTGCTTTAGTGATTATCTCCCTTGCTGAGATGTTGAGATTACTGTTATTTTTCCCTTGCCGAGATTTAAATGTTTAAATGATGTTCCCTTGCCGGGATTTAATTGTGTGATTGATGTTCCCTTGCCGGGATTTCTATTTCTATTCTATGTACTCCCTTGCCCTTTGTTTGTGATTGTTGTTTGGGTGAGGAAGAGTGTTAAAGCATGAAGGGTGATGTCGTGCACTGTTTTCTATTGTGAGTAAGAGTGTTAAAGCATGAAGGGTGATGTCGTGCATTGTTTGATATTGTGAAGAAAGAATGTAAAGCACGAAGGGTGATGTCATGCTGTACGATGTACCATTCTGTACAGATATTCATTGATTACATTATACATTGCATAGTGAGGAAAGAGAGTAAAAGCATGAAGGGTGATACCGTGCCATGATTTACATTGATTACATTATACATTTCATAGTGAGGATAAGAGTAAAAGCACGAAGGGTGATGCCGTGCAAGTTGTGATTTCTGATCCTTATTGATATTCTGGCCTTGTTGTTCCTTTCTTTGTTTGAGATTTCTTATATGAAACTATTATTTCCCCACGGCATGTTCCCCTTCCTTTATTGATTGATTACTCCATGTATCTCTTTTCCGTTGTATATGTATATATTCGAACTGCACAAGTTTACTTGGTAGTCTAGTCCTAGCCTCGTCACTACTTCGCTGAGGTTGGACTAGACACTTACCAGTACATGGGGTCGGTTGTACTGATGCTACACCTGCACTTCTTTATGTTGTGCAGATTACGCAGCCAGACCCGAGGGACATTATTAGTGGGAGTGTCTTTCAGCTTATCCTAGAGGCTTCAAGGTATACCCGCTGGCGTTCGTGGGCCTTGGAATCTCTCCCATCCCTATGTCTTCGGTTCTTTCTTGTTTTCCTCTAGTTTCAGAGACAGTCATGTATTACCTTTTAGACTTTGTATTTAGCACTCTTATAGACAGTTCGTGAGTTTGTGACTCCAGGTGTTGGGAAATTTCTGCGTCGTTGTATTATGTTGTCTTTACTTCGTTTTGAAACCATATTTATTTCCGTTGTTAAGTTGTGAACTATTTTAGTTTATTCTGTTAAATCGATGTTGTTATGCTAGTTTAACTGTACACGTTGGCTTGACTAGCGGGTTCAACGTTAGACGCCATCACAGCCCGATGGTGGGATTTCGGGGCGTCACAACTACTGAGTTGGCGTACTCATAAAAACTCCCTGTGCCTCTATGCACAGATTCAGGTGATGATCGGGAGCAGTAGTTGTCCTTGCTCGTAGCATCAGTTCACGGGATTTCGAGGTAGCTACCTAGCGTCCACAACTTCTCCATTTCTCTTCCTTATTTAGTTTTAGCAATTGATTCGGAGACGTATATTATAGTATTAGCAGAGTTAGATTTATTTTATTCTTAGATGCTCATGACTATTGACTCCAGTCTTGGGAGGTTTTGTTTAGAGTTGTTAGACTATTATTGGGACGCTAAGACTTAATTGCATTATTCTATGATATGGTTGTTGCTTATTATTAAATTGTGAACTTTTATAATTGAACAAATGCGTAGTAATGAGATGGTTGGCTAGCCTAGTTCCACGATAGGCGCCATCATGGCCTATTAGGATTTGGGGTCGTGACAATTCAGTATATAGGTCAATTAAGATAAAATGAAATAGAACGAGTGCGAAATAATATAAATGCCCATAATATTTACTTCAACCCGGATCTGGAGTCACAATTCACGAACTTCTAGGATTTTCTACAAGTTAAGCGTGAAAGAAATACAATTTTTTGAACGAAAGAAGCAATAAAAATAGGGGAAGACAGATGGGGACTTCAAGGTTTGCGAACGCCAACAGATCTACCTTGAGTCTCCAATGAATCAGTCTGAGCTGCTATGCCTCTCGATCAGCTGGAACCAATGCCAAAATCTGCACAAGAAGTGCAGAGTGTAGTGTGAGTACAACCGACCCCATGTACTCTCTAAGTGCCGAGACTAACCTTGACGAAGTAGTGAGGAGGCTGAGGCAGGTCCTCACATTACAACATGTATGCAATATATAATAAAAGACAGAAAAAGAAATACAGAACAGAATAAAGCAGTCAATTGAAAATAATAGCTACAACTTCAGGGATAAGCCAGCGACTTTCACAATTTACCAATCTTTAAGTGAAAAAAAAGTACCGTAAAACTAACACAGCTCAGGGGAATATAAACACATAGGTTGTTGCGGCGTGCAACCTGATCCCAGTGTACATCGCATCATCCTCCCTTATTTCCTCGTAACAACATTAACAACCATTAGCANATATATATATATATATATATATATATATATATGTGTGTGTGTGTGTGTGTGTGTGTGTGTGTGTGTGTGTGTATGTATGTTGCGGTGCAACCCGATCCCACCATATCATAATATCAGAATCATAATTCACCCTTATTCCACCAAAATAATCCATCCTTATTACACCTGTTGCGGCGTGCAACCCGATCCCACCATATCACAATATCATAAACATAATTCACCCTTATTCCACCAAACAACACACCCTTATTACACATGTTGCGGCATGCAAACCGATCCCACCATATCAATGTGCACAGTAAAATTTACAATTCAAATGACAGAAAGTCTTTACAATCCATAAATACCAAACTGAACCAGATAGGGAACCTTGTACAACATGAGAATCTACATAAGTAATACTACATAGCGAGACCAACCCAGAAATTTACAATTAGAAGGTGCAAATAAACCAGCTTGAGCAAATAGCAGGAGATCATGAAATTATGAAAAGATCTAATATCATAAACATGAGAAGACATTGATTAACAGGTGGAAGTTAGGCATGGAAACACATTTAGAGCATATAACAATTAAGAAGGGATTTTAGTTCGCGGACAGAATTATCCTCGGATCATAATTTTGGGATTAATAATCTATCACGACCTGGAATTCTTATCTTCGGGGTCGTGATGATGCCTAACATTTCTCTTGCTAGGCAAGCCAACTTTAGAGAGTCATTAAGCCAAATTCTCATTCAATTCAGTATATAGGTCAATTAAGATAAAACGAAATAGAACGAGTGAGAAATAATATAAATGCCCATAATATTTACTACAACCCGGATCTGGAATCACAATTCATGAACTTCTAGGATTTTCTACAAGTAAAAAGTCCGAAATAAATACAATTGTTTGAACGAAAGAAAAAATAAAAACAGGGGAAGATAGATGGGGACTTCAAGGTTTTTGAATGCCAATAGATCTACCTTGAGTCTCCAATGAATCAGTCTGAGCTGCTACACCTCTCGATCGGCTGGGACCAATGCCAAAACCTGCACAAGAAGTGCAGAGTGTAGTATGAGTACAACCGACCCCGTGTACTCTCTAAGTGTCGAGCCCAACCTCGACGAAGTAGTGACGCGGCTAAGACGGGTCCTCACACTAGAACATGTACGCAATATATAATAAAGACAAAAAAAGAAATACAAAATGGAATAAAGCGGTCAATTGAAAATAATAGCTACAACTTCAGGGATAAGCCAGGGACTTCCACAATTTACCAATCTTTAAGTGCAAAAGAAAGTACCGTAAAACTAACACAGCTCAGGGGAATATATATATAGGTTGTTGCGGCATGCAATCCGATCCCACCGTACATCGCATCATCCTCCCTTATTTCCTCGTAACAACATTAACAACAATTAGCATATATATGTGTGTGTGTGTGTGTGTGTGTGTGTTGCGAAACGCAACCCAATCCCACCATATCACAATATCATAATCATAATTCATCTTTATTCCACCAAAATAATCCACCATTATTACACATGTTGTGGCGTGCAACCCGATCCCACCATATCACAATATCAGAATCATAATTCACCCTTATTCCACCAAATAACCCACCCTTATTACACCTTTTGCGGCGTGCGACCCGATCCCACCATATCAATACCAAGTACTCAATATGCACAGTAAAATTTACAATTCAAATCGCATAGAGTCTATACAATCCATAAAAACCAAACTGAACCAAATAGGGAACCTTGTACAATATGAGAATCTACATAATCAATAATACATAGCGAGACCAACCCAGAAATTTACAACTATAGGGTGCAAATAAACCAGCTTGAGCAAATAGTAGGAGATCATGAAACTATGAAAAGATATAATATCATAAACATGAGAAGACATTGATTAACAGGTGGCAGTTTGCATGGAAACACATTTAGAGCCTATAACAATTAAGAAGGGGTTTTAGTTCGCGGATAGAATTATCCTCGGATTATAATTTTGGGATTAATAATTTGTCACGACCTGGAATTCTTATCTTCGGGGTCGTGATGACGCCTAACATTTCTCTTGCTAGGCAAGCCAATGTTAGAGAGTCATTAAGCCAAATTTTCATTCAATTCAGTATATATAGGTCAATTAAGATAAAACAAAATAGAACGAGTGCGAAATAATATAAATGCCCATAATATTTACTACAACCGGGATCTAGAATCACAATTCACGAACTTCTAGGATTTTCTACAAGTAAATTCTGAAAGAAATACAATTGTTTGAATGAAAGAAACAATAAAAACAGGGGAAGATAGATGGGGACTTCAAGGTTTGCGAATCCCAGCAGATCTACCTTGAGTCTCCAATGAATCAGTCCGAGCTGCTATGCCTCTTGATCAGCTGGGACCAATGACATAAGAAGTGCATAGTGTAGTATGAGTAAAATCGGCCCCATGTACTCTGTAAGTGCCGAGCCTAACCTCGACGAAGTAGTGAGGAGGCTAAGCCGGGTCCTCACACTACAACCTGTACGTAATATATAATAAAGATAGTACAGAACGGAATAAAGCAGTCAAATGAAAATAATAGCTACAACTTCAGGGATAAGCAGTGACTTTCACAATTTACCAATCTTTAAGTGCAAAAGAAAGTACCATAAAATTAACACAACTCAGGGGAATATAAACACCGTGTATATACATCTATACATATATACATATATATATATATATGTATATATATATATGTATGTATGTATATATATATATGTATATATATATGTATGTATATATATGTATGTATATATATATATATATGTATATATATATGTATGTATATATATATATATGTATGTGTATATATATATATATATATATATATATATATATATATATATATATATATAT
>MDKI01080521.1:0-29637 GCA_005239505.1 Nicotiana paniculata | reverse complement strand
TACTTAACCTGCTGACAGTTCAAGCACTGAGCTACATAAGCTACAATATCCTTCTTCATCCTCAGCCACCAATAGTGTTGCCGCAAGTCCTGGTACATCTTTGCGGTGCCCGGATGAATAAAATATCGGGAACTATGTGCCTCCTAAAGTATAAACTCAAGAATACCATCCATATCAGGTACACTAATCCGAACCTGCATCCTCAAAACTCCCTCATCATCAACCGTAACCTGCTTGGCATCTTCGTGCCTGACTCTATCTCTAAGAACACATAAATGGCGATCATCATACTGTCTGGCCCGAATACAGTCATACAATGAATAACGGGCTACCGTATGGGCCAAAAGACTGCTAGTCTCAGAAACCTCCAATCTCACAAATCGATGGGCTAAAGTCTGAACATCCAAAGCAAGAGGTCGCTCTCCAACTTATAAATAAGAAAAACTACCCATACTGGCTGACTTCCGGCTCAAAGCATCGGCCACCACATTGGCCTTCCCCGGATGATAAAGAATGGTAATATCATAATCCTTCAGCAACTCTAACCATATCTCTGCCTCATGTTCAACTCCTTCTGTTTGAACAGATACTGTAAGCTCTTATGATTCGTGAACACCTCACATGGCACACCATACAAATAATGCCTCCAAATCTTCAATGCATGCACAACCTGCTAACTCCAAGTCATGAACTGGATAGATCTTCTCATGAACCTTCAACTGACGAGAAGCATTGGCTATAACCTTTCCATCCTGCATCAACACTGCACCAAGCCCAACCCGTGAAGCATTACAATACACGGTATACGGTCCTGAACCTGTGGGAAAAACTAACATTGGTGTCGTGGTCAAGGCTATCTTGAGCTTCTGAAATCTCACCTCACACTCATCAAACCACCTGAATTAAGCCCTCTTCTGAGTCAACCTGGTCATCGGGGCTGCAATGGATGAAAAGCCCTCAACAATCCGGCGATAATAACCTGCTAACCCCAAGAAACTCCGGATCTCTGTAGCTGAGGTGGGTCTAGGCCAATCTCTGACTGCTGAAATCTTCTTGGGATCCACCTGAACACCCTCTGACGATACCATATGGCCTAGAATAGCAACTGAATTCAACCAGAACTAACACTTGGAAAATTTTGAAAACAACTGACTATCCCTCAAAGTCTGGAGGACGACTCTAAGGTGTTGCTCATGCTCCTCTCGGCTGCGAGAGTATATCAATATATCATCAATGAAAACAATCAAAAATGAATCCAAATAAGGCCTGAACACTTGGTGCATCAACTCCATAAAAATAGCGGGGGCATTTGTCATCCCAAAAGACATCACCAAGAACTTATAATGCCCATAACGAGTACGAAAGGCTATCTTAGGGACATCAGACGCCCTAATCCTCAGCTGGTGGTAACCAGATCTCAAGTCAATCTTGGAAAACACTGAAGCACCCTGAAGCTGGTCGAATAGATCATCAATCCTCGCAAAGGATACTTTTTCTTAATAGTAACCTTATTCAACTGCTGGTGGTCAATACACATCCTCATCAAGCCATCTTTATTCTTGAATAACAATACTGGGGCACCCCAAGGAGAAACACTAGGCCTAATGAAGCCTTTATCCAACAAATCATGAAACTGATCCTTCAACTCTGGTGGGGCTATACGATATGGCGGAGTAGAAATAGGCTGGTTCCCTGAGCTAACTCAACACAAAAATCAATATCCCTGTCGGGTGGCATACCCGGTAGGTCAGCATGGAATAACTCTAGAAACTCACGAACCACGGGCACAGACTCCAGGGAAGGAACCTCGGTGTTAGAATCACGAACATAGGCCAGATAGGACAAAGAACCCTTATCGACCATGCGCCGAGACTTCATATAAGAAATGACTCTACCAGAAGAATGACTAGGAGTCCCCCTCCACTCCAATCGAGGCACCTCTAGCAAGGCCAGAGTCACTGTCTTGGCATGATAGTCCAGAATAGCATAATAGGGGGATAACCAATCCATCCCCAATATAACATCAACGTCAACCATATCAAGGAGCAAAAGATCAACCCAAGTCTCCATACCACCAATAACTACTAGGAAAGCACGGTAGGCTCGATCTACCACTATAGAATCACCCACCGGTGTAGACACATGCACAGCAGCACTCAAGGAATCACGAGACATACTCAAATAAGGGGCAAAATATGAAGACACATAGGAGAATGTAGAGCCCGGATCAAATAACACCGAAGCCTCTCGGCTACAAACTGAAACCGTACCTGTAATAACTGCATCAGAAGCCTCAACATCAGGCTTGGCAGGAAAATCATAGCACTGGGGCTGAGCCCCTCCAACCTGAGCATCTCTAAGTCGACCTACTGCGGCCTAACCTCTACCTCTCGTAGCATGTCCTCCACCTCTATGAGTCTGACCTCCGCCTCTGGCACCCCAACCGCCACCCCTAGCTGGCTGAGGGGGTGGGGGTGTGCCTGATGCTGGAACCATGGAACGGGAACCCTGATACTGAGACCCACCAGAACCTCGGGGGCAATACCTGGAAATATGCCCCAAACCACCGCAAGAATAACAAGGCCTCTGCTAATGTGGCTTCTGACTCTGGAACTGGCTCTACCGACCTTTATAACCACCCTGGAAACTCTGAAGTGGCAGTGCACTGATAGGTGCTGGTGGTGCACCAATAGGAGCTGGCGATGCACTATGAGCTACCTGAAGTGCCGACTGATAGGGTCTGGGAGGATGACCTCTTTCAAAAGAATCTCTGCCCCTAGATGAGGCTCCGCTGAATTGACCAAAGTGACGGGGCCTCTTGTCATCCCCCTAACCATCATCCTGTGACATAATCATCTCAATCCTCCTGACCACATTGGCCGCATCCTAGAACGAAATATCAGTACCTGACTCATTGGCCATCTGAAGCCTAATGGGATGAGCCAAACCCTCAATAAACCTCCTCACTCTCTCACGATCAGTGGGAAGTATCATAATGGCATGCCGAGCTAGAGTGATGAACCTGGTCTCGTACTGAGTGACAGACATAGATCCCTGCTGGAGGCGCTCAAACTGCCTCCGAAGATCCTCCCTCTGAGTAACTGGAAGGAACTTCCCCACGAATAACTAAGACAACTGAGCCCAAGTCAATGGTGCAGACCCATATGGCCTGGTCAAGCAATACTCTCCACCAAGTCTTGGCGGAACCCGAAAGACAAAAAGTAGGAAAATCAACTCCATTGGACTCTACTATGCCCATGTTTCGAAGAACCTCATGACAGATGTCCAAATAATCCTTGGGATCCTCTGATGGTGCACCAGTAAATGTAGTAGTATCCAATCTCCATAAAGTGTCTGCTGACATAGCTGCTCCCTCAACTGCCGGTGCCACAATACCTGGCTGAGCTACTCCGGCCGTCTGAGGTGCCGGAGTCTGAAATTAAGGGTCTAGCTGCTCTGGTGTGCAAGTAGCAGGATTCTGGGTCCCTCCCCCAGGCTGAGAAACGGGTGGTGTAGTAGGAAGAAGACCGGCCTGAGCTACACTCTCCATGAGTCCCACTAAGCGGACTAGAGCGTCCTGAAGCACCGGGGTGGCAATGAACCCCTCTGGGACCTGAGCTGGTCCAACTGGAACTGTCTGAGTGGGAACCTCACCGCCAAAGTCTACATGTGGGTCCTCTACTGGGGTTGCTGCTCAGGGATGAGCCCTGCCCCTGACTCGGCCTCTAGTACGGCCTCGGCCCCTCGTAGGAGTTACAACAGGAGAATCGGGCTACTGATCGGTAGATGAGGAAGCATGCGTTCTCTCCATCTGCGAGAGAATAGAATCGAAACTCAATTAGCATTTAGAATTCAAATCACACAACAGAAAGAAGAAAAGTGAAGTCATTCCTAACTTTGCATTCTCTGGGGAATAAGTACAGACGTCTTCGTACCGATCCCTCAGACTCTACCAAGTTTGTCCGTGAGTTGTGAGACCTAAGCAACCTAGTTCTCTGATACCAACTTGTCACGACCCAAAATCCCACCTTCAGGCCGTGATGGCGCCTAACGTTGCACAGGCAAGCCAACATGTTAACTGAATTGATTTATCAACAAGTGAAAATAATAAACACTGACTAGATAATTGAGATAAAGTGCGGAAAAATTAACAAAATCTAAATACAATAGCTAATAACGAAGAAATCCCTTTAAGTACAAAACCCAGGAATGGAGTCACAACCTCACGAACCAGTCTAAGATTTGACGAAAAACAACAGTTTGAAAATAAAATGATGTATCTGTCTGGAAAACACATATATGACAGAATGAAAGATAGACAGGGACGTCGAGATCCACGAACGCCTGCGGAACTACCTCGATGTCGTCTAGAATGGACTGAAGGACACTCCCACTAACGATGTCCACTGGGTCCGGCTACGTAATCTGCACAACATAAAGAAGTGCAGGTGTAGCATCAGTACAACCGACCCCATGTACTGAGTAAGTGTCGAGCCTAAACTCGGCGAAGTAGTGACGAGGCTAGGACACGAAGACAAGTTGTACCTGTGCAGTTCAATAGTATAGCAGAAAATAAACAAGGATACAGTTAAAGGGAAGAACATGCGGGGGATAAGAGGGGCAAAAATGGCTAAAACAGTAGAATCAAGTACTAACTGGAATGTAGGAGTAAAATAGGAAATGACAACTCGAACCAAGTAAAATAGACAGGAGAAGACACGGCATGACCCCTCCTGTATAGCCTCAAGATCACACGGCACGGAATGTCCCCTCGCGCATAAATAATAATGACTCGGCACGGAATGTCTCCTCGTGCATCAATAATAATCAATCGGCACGGAATGTCCCCTTGCGCATAAATAATAACCAATCGGCACGGAATGTTCCCTCGTGCATAAATAATAATCATCGGCATGGAATGTTCCCTCGTGCATAAAAAATAATCATCGGCAGAATGTTCCCTCATGCATAAATAATAAACATCGGCACGGAATGTTCCCTCGTGCATAAATAATAATCACTCGTCACAGAATATTCCCTCGTGCATGATGAGTGTAAAATCAACAATTGATATGAAAGTTTAACTATATGGCATTTCAAATGTACAGAAATAATCAACAAAATTCTATTGGCCTGGCAAGGGACTCAGCTATAACCAATCTCACTCAGAAGTATAATATCAACAGTAAACCCTCAACCGAACACATTATCAAGAACTTTCTACGTCATGAAGTAACCTCAAGGTACCACTTTCAAGGTTCCCAATAATTCACAACACGGAGAATATTCAAAGAACATTAAATAACTCATCAAAATTTGACTCACAGGCATGCTTGACAACAACATATAGGTACCCATCACCTCACCTATACGTTGGACATGAATTACACATAGCAAATAAGACTCTATACCTATTCTCTCAAGCTAAGGTTAGGCCAAACACTTACCTCGGCTCCAAGAATGCAAGTCAAACCTCAATCACGGTCTTTCCTCTTGAATACAACTCCAAAACGATAATATCTAGACATAATTGACTTAATAACATCAATAATTATTCAATAACTCAATCCCAAAGCCTAATTATACATTTCCCATAATTCTTCCAGAAATACCAAAATTCGACCCCGGGCCCGCTTGGTCCAAACCCGAGGTTCGGACAAAAACTCGATCACCCATTCCCCCATGAACCTGAATATACAATTTGTTTTGAAATACGACCCAAAAATGAGGTTGAATTCCCAAAATTTCCAAAAGCCCTAACAATACCCAAAACCCCCAATTTCTACCCTTGATTCCATGTTTTTAGACCTAGAATCTAGTGATTGATGAAGCAAATGGAAGAAATTAGAGTTAAGATTACTTACCTAAGTGGTTATGGAGGAAGAGCAGCATGGAAATCGGCTATGGGGTTTGGAGAAGAAGGAGATTGTGAAAAATATGAAAATCCCGTAATGGGATTCTGTTTTGGGAATTTTAAATAACTGGGCGGATTTACCCTACGCGATCGCGACAGAAGGGCTACGATCGCGGAGAGTACTGGACTTCAGACTTACGCGATAGCGAAGTAAGGAGCGCGATCGCAGAGAATCCGAATGTGGACCCACTCGATCGCGAACGAAAGAACGCGTTCGGACAGAACAATTGCTACCCAGCCCCAACCACAAAGGAAACTTACGTGATCGCGGACATAGGGGTGCGTTCGCGTAGAGCTAAATCCCTAAGGCTCCGCGCTCGCACCCAGATCTTTGCGATCGCGCACAGCAAATTAACCCCCCCCCCCCCCCCCCCCCACACACACTACACTACGCAATCGCGGGGCAACCTATGTGATCGCATAGTGTAAAAATCTCAGACACCAGAACAGCCTCCAAAAACCAGATTTTTCCAACTCTTTTGCACCTCGACACCTACCCGGAACTCACCTGAGCCCTCGGGTCTCAAAACCAAATATGCACACGACTTCAAAATCATCCTACGAACTTATTCGAGTAATTAAACCACCAAAACAACATCAAAAACAACGAATTAAACTCAAAAATCCATAGAATTTCCTCAAACTTCATAAACTATCAAATTTTCCATTTTTTATCTGAAGCACATCAAACCAAGTCCGTTTCTTTCCAAATTTTACAAATAACTCACATAACACATATTGACCCTATTCCGGGCTCCAGAACTATAATACAGGCTCGGTAACACAGATTTCACATCAAAGTTCATTTTCAAAAGTCGTTATTATTTTCAGAAAATAATTTTCCTTAAAAATTTATTTCTCGGACTTGGGACCTCGGAATTCGATTCCGGGCATACGCCCAGATCCCATATTTTCCTACGGACCCTCCGGGACCGTCAAATCACGGGTCCGGGTCCGGGTCCGGGTCCGTTTACCAAAAATATTGTCCAAAGTCAACTTTATTCCATTAATTATCATCAATTCAGCTGTTTAACACATTTCCACATAAAGGATTTCCGGCTACGCGCCCGGGTTGCGCACGCACATTGAGGTGAGATTAACGGAGGCTTTCGGGGCCTCGGAACACAGTTTTTGCTAAATTTACACAAGATGGACTTTTGGGTCATCACAAGTTTTCCCTTTCTCTATATCTTTTATGATACTAGTAAACTTAAGAATATTGTGCTTGACTAAGGTGTAGAAAGAGAAGGAAAGTTGTATACGAAGCTGGTACTTTTATTCTTTAGTAGAGCTCCTTTTTATAGACTTTTCAACTTGTTCTAACTATTTCATAACTTCATGAAATTTTGAGAATTCTTCCAATCTTCCTTGTATCTGTTTAATGATTGCTTCCTTGAATCATGGGGTAATATCTTCTTTCAGATTTCTAGACCGTTGTTTGGATATCTCCTGCCAATGTAAGCTTTCCTTTTGAAATGGATTATTTTAATTAAGAATCTTTTGCATCCTTTGGAATATCATAAATGCCTCTTGATTGTTGCTCTATTGTACTTCCTTAATTAGCAAAGTCACGATCCACTACTACCTTCACTTCCTTGTGCAATAGATTTTATATTCAATAAGCCTTCTTTCCTTCTAAGAATAGATACTGATGAGATTTTCTTTCTTTGCCTCCTCGTACTTCTTTCCTTTTCTGATAGATCTCAATATATCTTTGACTCCTTTCTTGATCTTGATAAATAATCTCTTTCTATAATATGGATTATACTATACCCATAATATATTTTCTTTCCATAAAAATATATTCTTCCTTGCCTAGTAATATATCTTCCTTCCACAAAATAATAGATCTTCTCCATGATTTTAGCAACTTTCCTTTCAAGATGTTGAAAATCTTTCCATCCATAATTTTCATAGATTCTTCTTCTGATATTGTAGTAAGTCATTTAATATTTGAAATTTCACTTTCAAATATTATTTATTCTATGACGTTTGGAGATTAAATCTCTGAAAATAATCTTCCTTGATAAATTCTTCACATGATATTCTTTTTTCCATATTTGTTTGGATCTTTACTGGCATTTTCTTTCTTAAATAAACCTGTGCAAAAAATAATATTATCAAAATTATATGTTCTTTGATTAATAATTATGTTGGTTTGGTATCATCAAAATTAATACGTGAAACCTTGAAGCTAACAATCTCCCCCTTTTGATGTTGGCAAACCATTGAGTACAAAATAAGAAAAATTAATCAAAGACTTAATTAAAGGCAGTAATGGGGTAAGCTAGATAAACTGGTTACTTCCCTTAAGTCATCTTCTCAAAATGCATGTAATACGACAAGTGTGAACTCCCCCTCACTCTGTGCATTCCTCATATATGCCCCCCTGTCTCCATACATTCTAGCTGAATTTTTGAGCTTTTGTACACATTATTTCTTCCCTTTTTGTCATCATCAAAAGGGTGGAATAAGATATGAATTGCTATAACTAATAATAAAGCATACGCCCAATTAAAAAATCTGTATTCCAAAAATCTCTCAATTAGATAAATGAACAATCTATTAATTCATCCAGAAAAACCAATGACAGGTATAATAAGCACTAAGCAATCAATACCAAATGTTTGATTCAGTTGGAAAATTTTTTGAGTAACCAAATCATTGCTGACCATACGAAGTACAAAAATTGTAGTTCATTTTAGGTCAACCTAAAACAATTTCAACTATTTGTAAATAATTATTAGACTTCTAAAAACATAGGGCAGGACGACACATTTTTGAATCTATTGAAAACTAGTTTAATAGAATCGAACCGCAAACATGCTATCATGATAACCAATTTTCAAGACTTCTAGACTTGAAATCACGCAAATGATAAACATAAAAGAGATACCATGATAACGAATCATTTTTACCAAAAAGGATACACTAGGATATTATTACCAAAACAACTTCTTTCGTAAATATGAGGAATTATCTGCAAGATGATGGTCAATGTCCTCTAGGTAGATTTCCAAAATACTTGAAATGCTTTTGGTTAGTACTACCAAAAAAATATGCTCTAGTAAATGCATCTTTGGAAAGAATAATCGTCAGATGATAAACATGATTTGTTTCAAATGATAACTAGTTTTGGCCACAAGAATGTGACTAAAAAACCTTTAGTTCCAGAGAGAGTTTAGAGAACAATGTTATGCAATTTTCAAACACTTTCAAAATTATTTCAACATCCATAAAATAGTTTACAAACTTTGTAATATGCACATGAAAAAATGATGTTCTAACAAAGCTCTCTAAGAACAAACAAACCTTCTTGTTGTGAAACCTTGGGCTATAAGTTTACCCTTAACTTTCACAATCTTACCAATCTCATCAAGATACTTGTTGGATATCCATGATTGCAGCTCATTTTCTTGGTACTATATTTCATACTTTTGATCCGTTCAACTTCGTTCAACAAATCTTGCATTGCTAGAATCTAGCATTCGCTGCTTAGTACTTCTTCATGACTGTCTAGTTCAACTAGTATAGATGTGTCACTAGCAGTATATTGCAAGCTATCCACTGCAAGTTCTCCATCCTTATTCACAAATTGCTCAAAAAAGTATTAGTGTAAAGAGAACGCGCATGTTGAGATTTCTCTAGAACTAATATTCTGAATTTCATAAAATCGTCAGTAATAATGAATAAGGAATATAACAAGAGTTTTACCATGACAGTTGCAACCAAAGGAAATAAGATAACCAAAATTTAATTTTTCATCCTTCCCATAACTCAGATAGAATTTCATTCAAGATAAGATCCAATAAAAAATTATTAAAGCACATGTAAGCCAATGATGATAATTTATGCAAAAATGATGTTTTTTTTCAAATCTGCATTCAATTCAGGCGCTAAACTAAATAAGATAGAAATCATATATGACGCAAAAAGAAATTGTCGAACAAATACTATAACTCACATCTATAATCATTTCAAATCCATCATTTTCTTATTAAGTAATATAACCTAAGCAAAAGTATAGATAAACATCAATAGAAACAAATACCTATACCTTCCAAGCTTTGAGTCTTAGGAATGGTCGAGTATCTCCATATGAGCACAAGTTATAGAGGCCTCAAGGTTAAACAACCTTCTCAGATTTGAATGAAATGTAGAAACTTTCAGAAAGAAAAAGGATATAAGAAGTAATTCTCTTCATAAATTATCTTAAGCTCACAACTACATGAAAGGAATGCATGCATGCTTGCTTATCCTAATGCTTATACAAATGATGTGGTTCATGCAAGATATAGATTCATCCTATTCAAATTTTCTAAGTCAAGGATAAGATTAACACCAAACATAATAGAAGTATGTTGCAGCTAGTCGACTCAAGCAATATGTAGTTGTACATATCATATTATACTTAACCAAAAAAAATGTTACTAGACACGTACCACCTTATAAGGCATCCGAAGGAACGTGAATAACCTTTAGTGATACCATTCACTTACACTTTACCATCACCTGTAATAGTTCCTTCATCATTTATAGAGTATCTATGAATTTTGAAACATCTTTAAGAATGTACCTTGACCATCCATTATGCAAATGTCATTTATCTTTTTTTATGGCTGGACTCAGAATACCTGCAAAACAAATTAATTTATTTTTGGTACACAAATCTTTTTGGGTTCTTCATGGTTAGTAGATTGTGTAATTCGAGATGCATGTAACTGCTTAGGTCTCCATACATATTTTGATCTAACAAAACTTTTGGCATAATTGCATGCAAATAGTTTATGTCCATAATTGCCACAATAGTGGCATGTAATATCAGAAGAAGAGTGTTTACCTGCAGCTGCCTTATTAGTTGACTTGGAACTTTCCTCAGTCAACTTGTTCAAAGTAGGACATTTACCAGTAGATCCCTTTTCAGTAGACTTATAGTTGTTAAGCCAAGGAGATGACTTTGATCGATCAAAGCAGTGGTTGGGGGATTTGTGCAAACTGCTTATTTGTTTGTGAAGCTCAAAATTTTCTTCTCAAAGTAAGTTGTTCTCCATCAGATATTCTTCAAGCTGAATATCTCAGTCTTTCTTTTCATTTCTCAACTTATTATATTCTTCAAGTTAGATCTCCCAATCTTTCTTCTCATGTATCAACCTGTTATATTCTTCAAGTTGGATCTCCCAATTCTTCTTCTCTTTCCTCAACTTATTATATTCATTTAGAACTTTCTCAAGGTCGTTGAGAACCAATTCAATATTTTCCTGCAATTCATCATATTTATCGCGGTACGTAATAGGAGTGGAACATACCTTGTTAGTTTCTCCCATTGCCATAAAACATAGGTTCTGCCTTCTTTCGTGATCATTTTCTTCTTCAGATTCATTCTCGTCGCTTTTGAGATCACAATCCATAATAGCATTAAGGCACACCTCATTAGTTTCTCCTCTTTACTTGAGAGATATGTTTGTCATTTCTTCTTGATCATCCTCGTCGCTCCAAGTTGAGATTCTATAGTTTTTCTTCTTGAGGTTAGGACCTTTTAAATTCATATGTCCAGGTTTACCACATTTGTAGCAGCACATGTTCTCTTGTTCTTGAACCTCATTCTTTTGGTTCTTTTGATGATTCTGGATGGATTGAGATTTTGTGTTCTGCTTCTTTCTATTCTTCTTTTTTCTTGTCCTAGGTATTACGGCCAAGTCTTCCCGATCTTCACCATTTTCAGATTCTTCAAGATTTGACTTGGATTCAATTTTCTTAAGTTTGTTGGTGTCCCCATGGATATTTTTCAATCTGTCCCACATAGCTTTAGCAGTCTCACAGGTGGATATTTTCTTATAATTTTCTTCACTAATCGCACAATAGAGCATGTTGATTGCTCTAGCATTTGTTTCCATAATATCCAAATTTCTTTTGTGTAGTCAAATACGGATGCCCCTTTTACAATCTTCTTTCCATCGTTGTTGCTCGAAATAGGCCTTGGTCCATTCTGAATAATTAGCCAGGCTCGATAATCCATTGATTGAACATAAACCTTCATTCTTTCCTTCCAATGGCTATAGTATTGACTATTGAAGTACGGTGGTCTTCTTGTTGAGTAACCCTCTTGAAGTACGGTTTCAGTAATTTGATGACCTGTCATGGATCTTTTCTCACTTGTTGTTAAGCAAAAACAAATATGTGAGACCTGCTCTGATACCAATTGAAAGTACAAGAGGGGAGGGATGAATTATACGCCTATTAAAAAACTTAGTCGACTATATTTAGACTTAGTCGACTGATGCGGAGACATCCTGCACAGAACTGTTAGTCCCTTCGATTTAAACAAGTGTAAATCACAACAAACAGTAAAGGCACAGAATATTGTCGCTCCCCCCTTTTTCCTCTCCTTTCGGATTGGTCGGGGTTTTCGACATTATTTGGACAACTCATTTCCTTTTGGGAAAAGGGGTATAATAAGTTCAAAGAGTCACCACCTAACTAATTAAGGCGCGTTAGGGCACCTACTATGGGTCATTCATAACACTAATCGCATAACCAGAGATTGGGTAAGGGCTTGAAATTACTTCAAGGGAAAGGTGTTAGGCACCCGTCAAAGTCTACAATTGTGGGTCCCGGCCAAACATACTTTGTGAATTATTCAAGTAGCAAGTAGATAGTCTAAGCACATATATGTAAAGAAATAAAGGTCTTAACAGATCAGTAGTCCAAGCACACATATGTAAAGGATAAGGGAGGTCCTAAGTTGTTTATCCTATAGGATCATATCTGTGCAATGCCCGGTAATCACTCCTCAATGAGGGGCTACACATTTCATTAGCGCACAGGTCATAATATCCTTTTCTACCCATTAACCCCCCCCCCCTTCCCCCCGAGCGGTTTATTAAACGAGTTTTGTTTAACGAGCTCTAAGCGTGTTGTTACCCGTCCCTTCCTTGTAGTCCTGGAGGAGTTTAGGACCTCTAAGTCCAGGAAGTTCTAGACAACCCCTAAAGTGCTTAAAGGGAAAATTCTAGGCGACAGGTAAGAACAAGTAGGACTAACAGATAAGCGACAAAAATAGTTAAAAATCTCAGATTCACCTCCACACATAATGCAAATAAACAGCACGTCTCAAACACAGACAAAGGCAGTTTTATTAGAAAAGGATCCTAAGACACGATATCAAAGTGACATCAATGCACAGGAATATGCAACACTGTTTCATACAAACTTTAACGACAGGGCCCTAATCAGTTTACCCACTTATTTTGAACATGTTAGCCTTTAAGCAGTAAACACAATAAAAATATTTTTCCAGTTTTATAAAGATTAATTACCTAAGTCTTTCCTAGGCGAGGGACTGCACATAACAGTTACAAGTTGTTTTAGACAGATTGAGAATATTTAACCTTCAACAATGTTGTTCTAGGTGATACAAATCTGAGAGTGCCAGTTTTATTTAGAAAAAACATGACAATTATATGTGAGACTGTTTTATACCTTTTCATGGATCAGTAGTTAAACTAGGCGTATTCAAACAAATGCAAACAGAATCCTAGAGCATGGTAACTAATATGCACATAAGAATGGCAGAATTATTAAGACATAATTTCTAAATGCACACAAGAGTAACAACATTCTTAAAACATGATTTCTAAATGCACAGAATTCTTAAGGCATGATTTCTAACTGCACACAAGAATGACAGTTTTATGTCAATGTTATTTATTGTCCTAGGAGAAGGATCTCTAAGTGATAGGCTGATATAACACAAAACATATATTAATGACATGTGATATGCTGAAGCAGCAAATATGAAGTCCTAAGAACAGGATATTTAATGCATGTTTGGCATGATTTGGATGAACATATTAGTCCTAAAACATGGATTCTAATGCAGATATAAAGAATGTAAAGCCTAAGGCATGTTCTCTACCCAATAGTGTCAATAGTATCATCAGCTACCCTCCCCATTTCACTAGCCATCCCCAATATATGTTTACAAATTAATTATTACAAACCAATAGCTGAATGAATTACATAAATAAATAAAAAAGAGAAGAAGTTAAACTATAGGGAGCCTGAAGCAGGCCCGGATGTATCATGAGGATACCAAGCCTCTATAACCTCAAACGCCAAGAGTTTCATAGTCAATCTCATGTCCGGGTGTGTTAGAATTCCCTAAGGACCTCAAGGATCACGGGCAGTGCTCACATCCAAGATTTCATAACAAGAACTGAATAAGTGCAGTGTGGAAGGGACAGCCCTAGTGTGCCAGAGTGCAGAGGGATCTCAAAAGGATCCCAAGGCAGTACACACACTGGAGGGGCAGAACCTAGGGACTTAGGAGTAAAGTGAGAGTGCTTGACTTTGAAAAGGATTTGATATGAAAACAGTATTGAAAAATACTCAATAAAATAAAGAGGTTTTATGAAAAATAGGAGTTGATTAGTAGTAAAATAGTTTGAACAAGAACAGTGTAAACATTTGAAGAATCAAACAAATAGCAGATTAACTCAGAACAAACAGATCACTTAACAACATGACTCACATAGGGGTATTGGGAGTTGGGGACGTATACAACACACACAGTGAAACACATAAAAAACAGAAGCAAAGAAGCCTTTTTTAGGAGTTTATGGGATTAGGGAATAGATAATAATGCAGACATAGTACAGGAATATGAATTTCAAAATAGACAGTTGAGGTCATAGTTGTACTAACAGAGTTAAGCATAGAATCAGCACTACTTGAGGTAAAAAATTATTTTTTGCGAAACAGATTCGTACCAGAAACTGAGTAAACAAAAAGACAAACATTCAAACATACACAAATGGAGTGGAGTCAGGTTGAGACATACTACAAAGGTACTAGGCAGGTTCATAGACATGCTGATCATAAGTTGAATTAGGACAGAACTAATATATTCTAAGTCAAACAGAGATTTAAACATGCTAGATGCATATTGAATAGCCAAATAGTAAACAAAAACAGAACTGGGAATCAGTAAACTAAAGCAGTAACAGAACACATAGGGTTTGGAACTTGAATTGAATCAGAACACACCAGCTAAGGAGAGTAGACACAGAATATAGAGCGGTGTAATGTAATAACTAGCCTTGGCTTACAGCCGGCTAGTTCAATAGAAGTAGAAAGTAACAAGAAAGAGCAGAAAGCTTTAAGTGTAAGAGAGAGTTTTTGAACTAGTGTCCGTGTTTTTGAAGTGAGAATAGAGAAGAGTATATATAGTAGTTAAGAGCAGAGCATAATAAGGTAAAGAAAATCAGTACTCAACAATTAAGGGAATCACTAAATCAATCACATAAGGAGTTGAGAATAGACTCCTTTAATCAAGGACAATTGACCAAACGGTAATAATAGTAGTCTAATTAAGGAAAGAAGTTCAAAACAGACCAAATAAAGGAATTCAGAATAAATAAATCAGGGGTCTAATTTAAGGGAAGAATCATGTAAAGGAATCAGTAAATATACAGCAATCAAATAAGGCAAGAACGACTAATTAGGGTCGTAATCATAGAAATAGGCAAGACTTAGGCATGCAGATCCTTAACATAGCAAATAAGTGAATCAGAAATTCGAAAATAGTACTGATTTAAGGGAAGAAAATATAGGTTTCCACAAATAAAAAAATAGGCTAAACACAATTTCATAAACACACAGAAATCAGTCGAGAAATCGAATCAGAAACCCTAATAGAGACGTACTAGGGTAAAATCATAAAGCATTCAAATTAAACGAATGAGAAGTCATATGAATCAAAGTACAGAACTGAGTTATGTATCAAATAAAACGATCGACTCAGAATCCAAATATAGTGTCAAAAATTAGGGGTTTTAACATAAACTAGTTATAATCGATTAAAACATATAAGAATCAGAGAATAAGCACTTAAAGAAACGAACAATCGATTTCACTCGCTCACCAACAACGACACTTTGGTTTTCACTCGCTCACCAAAGAAACGAACAATGACACAACCTCTCAATAGTTTTTCCTTTCTGTATATCTTTTATGACACTAGTAAACTTAAGAATACAGTGCTTGACTAAGGTGTAGAAAGAGTAGAAAAGTTGTCTGCGAAGCTGGTATTTTTCTTCTTTATTAGAGCTCTTTTTTATAGCCTTTTCAACTTGTTCTAACTATTGTATAACTTCAGGGAATTTTGAGAATTCTTCCAATCTTCCTTGTATCTGTTTGATGATTGCTTCCTTCAATCATGGGGTAATATCTTCTTTCAAATCTCTAGACCGTTGCTCTGATCTGTCAATGTAAGCTTTCCTTTTGAAATGAACTATTTTAATTAAGGATCTTTTGCATTCTTTGGAATACCATAAATGCCTCTTGATTGTTTCTCCATTGTACTTCTTTAATTAGAAAAGTCACGATCCACTACTACCTTCACTTCCTTGTATCATAGATTTTATATTCAATAATCCTTCTTTCCTTCTAAGAAATACTGATGAGATTCTCTTTCTTTGCCTCCTCGTACTTCTTTCATTTTCTAATACATCTTAATATATCTTTGACTCCTTTCTTGATCTTGATAAATAATCTCTTTCCATAATATAGATTATACTATACTCATAATATATTTTCTTTCCATAAGAATATATTTTTCCTTGCCTTGTAATATCCCTTCTTTCCACAAAATAATAAATCTTCTCCATGATTTTAGCAACTTTCCTTTCAAGATGTTGAAAAACCTTCCATCCATAATTTCCATAGATTCTTCTTCTGATATTGTAGTAAGCCATTCAATAGTTGATATTCACTTTCAATATTATTTCTTCTATGACGTTTGGAGATTAAATCTCTGAAAACTTATCTTCCTTGATAAATTCTTCACATGATATTCTCTTCCCATATTTATTTGGATTTTTACCAGTATTTTCTTTCTTAAATAAACTTGTGCAAAAATTAGGATTATCACAAGTAAATGTTCTTTGATTAATAATTATGTTGGTTTGGTATCATCAAAATTAATACGTGAAACCTTGAAGCTAACAAATAGTTGATTAGACTATCATCGTGAGAGATTTTAAAAGCTTAACTTAATTCTGACGACTGACGAGGTTACCTGTTTTCGCTTCGTTCTTTTATTATCTTGTTGTTATTACTATTTATTACTTATATTGCTTTCTTTTCATCGTTTCTTGAGTTGAGGGTCTTTCGGGAATTACCTCTCTACTTTTTAGATAGCTTGTGGGATTATACTAAGACTGAGTTTATTATTGTTATTGTTGTTTTAGTGTTTCATCTACAAAGTTATTGTATTCTTGGGCCTTGTTATCTTTCTATGACTGTCAAGATAACTTTAAACATGAAATGGCAGAAAAATAGTGAGGATATATTATAGCAATGGGAATTAAGTTAGCTCGCATATGGCTTTGACATTTACACCATTCGAACTATTTGTGTTTTTCCAGTTTATTCACCTGTTTTTTCTCTCTTCGTGACAAAATTAATGTTAATTTTACAACTCAATAATTTTTTAAAGTATTTTTATGTGAATTTTTAAAGTTCATTAATATGAAATAAATGCATAGCACAAAAGACAGAACACTCTTCATAGGATGAAAAATGTAACGGCCCGACCGGTCGTTTTGAGAATTTAAGTTCCGTTCGGTAGCTTAAGAACTTGAACAGCTTCACATTGTGTATATCGACTTTCGTGCGAGGTTAGATTCAGTTACCGGATGATCCGGAGTCGAATTGGAAGGAAAATTTTAATTTTTGAAGCTTAAGTAATGGAAGTTGACCGGAGATTTGACTTTTGGGTGAACGGACTCGGAATGAGTTTTGGGTGATGTCAACAGTTTCGTATGATGACTTTGCACTTAGGCGCGCGTTCAGAATTGATTTGGAGGTCCGTAGAGTAGTTTTAGGTAATTCGGCGAAAGTTAGAATTTCGGCGATTTCGGCCGATAGGTGAAATTTTGATATCAGGCTCGGAATGGAATTCCAGGAGTAGTTGCAGGTCCGTTGTGTTATTTATGACTTGTCTTTAAAATTTCACGTCATTCCGGGTTGAATTGATAGGTTTCAGCACGAGTTTTGATATTTGAACATTTGAAAGTTCATAAATTCGAATTATGGTTTGATTCATCGAGCGTTATTGTATGTGATGTGACACCTCGAGCGAGTGTTAGGTTATATGACTTATTTGTGTGATTAGAAAGGGTCCCGGGGGCCTCGGGTGTGTTTCGGATGGGCTTCAGATCAATTTTCTTCTATTCTTCACTGTTGATTCTGTCTTCTGGTTTTTCCTTCTATGCGATCGCATCAGTCCTTACGCGATTACATAGCACATTTTAGGCCAGTAATTATTTTCCTCTACGCGATCGCAACGCTTAAAAATCTGGGCAGACAGATTATATTCCAAAATCTAGGGCTAGGCCATTTTATCATATTTTGACTTCTAGAGCTCGGTTCTTAGCGGGTTTTGATGGGTTTTTCACGAATTTTGATTGGGTAAGTGTTATTCAACTAGAATTGAATATATTCCACGATTTTATCTTTATTTTCATCATTTAATTTGTGTTTTGAGTTGAGGAAAATGTTGGTTTTGGAAGAAAATTACTAGAATGAAAAATCGTGATTTGACGGACCAAATGGTATCGGAATTTGATAAATTTTGTATGGTTGAACTCGTATTAGAATGGGTATTCAATTTTTGTAAATTTTTTCGGGTTCTGAGGTGCGGGCCTTAGGGTCGACTTTTGGGTCGATTTTTATATTTTTGTCAAGATTGAAACTTTATTATTCGGAATAGTCCCTTATACTATTTATGTGTGTTTTGTAGTTGTTATAGTTGGACTTGAGCTGTCCGGAGGTTCTTTTCGCCCGAGAAATTCATTTTGAGTACCGGATTGTCGTCTTCGAGGTAAGTATCTTGCCTAACCTTGTGTGGGACATTACTCCTTAGGATATGAGTCTTCTATGCTGATTGTAGCCCGTGTACGCGAGGTGATGAGTACGTACTCGGACTTATTTGCAAATAGGTTGGCCTTCTTAGGATTCTTAGGTCCTTATATTCCATGTGTATGAAGTTATAATTGCTATGACTGAGTTCCTGGTTGCTAGTTTCATCCTTTCCTGCTTGAATTAGATTTTTCTTACTTTTAGTTTCCCTTTGTTGTTTATTTGATCTTATTAACTTAACTGAACATTTTACCTCATCTACCGTCATGCTATATCTTCCTTCATAAACTGCCTATTTGACTAGAATTAGTATAATCTCGCCCTATAATTGTTTAGCAGTAATTGGAATACCTATACGTTGTTGTCAAGCATGCCCATGAGTCGTATATTGTGATTTATATGATTTCCCCTTAAGTTATACTTAGGTATAGTTTGATAATCATCCATGTTAATGGTATTTTCCTTGGTGTTGCCTATTACTGAGCATTGTTCAGGCTGAGTTTTATTCCGTGAAGCTAATTGTTTAAGCGAGATTGTTTATAGTTGTTTTCCCTTGCCGAGATGATTTGGTTTCTTATTGTTGTGAACTTGAATATTGTTAATCGTTGCTATATTCTTTTGTTTTCCCCTCGTTACATTGTTTCTCTTTGTGCTTGGCATTCCTTACAGTGGCTACTTCTTATGAGTGAGCTTTACCATTCTTGTGATTTAAGTTCTTGTATTGATTTGCTCGTCGCACTTTGCATTTCTGTCTTTTGTTTCTTTTGTGCTTATCGTGGAAATGTACGTTGGGACTACGGACGTATTCCGGGAGCTTTCCCTCTATACTGCATTGCATATTTAAATTGGGACTACGGATGTATTCCAGGAGCTTTCCCCATGTACTGCATTGCATATTTAAATTGGGACTACGAACGTATTCCGGGAGCTTTCCTCCTGAATTGCATTGCATATTTAAATTAGGACTATGGATGTATTCTAGGAGCTTTCCCTCTGTACTGCATTGCATATTTAAATTGGGACTACGGACGTATTCCTGGAGCTTTCCCCTTGTACTGCATTGCATATTTAAATTGGGACGATGGACGAATTCCGGGAGCTTTCCCCCTGTACTGCATTGCATATTTAAATTTGGACTACAGACGTATTCCAGGAGATTTCCGCCTGTATTGCATGACTAAATTCAGAGCTACGGGACGGAATCCCAGTTGTTTTATATTGAAGGAAAACTATGTTTGAAGGACAATTATTGAAAAGTAAAGTCGAAAGGCATTTACCTCGAAGGAAACTATGTTTGCAAAGCGTTTATCTTGGAGGAAATTATGTTTGAAAATTATTTACTAGAAAGGTACATTTGAAAAGTTTTTATTGAAAGGAATTTCGTTTGAGGATTTCGTTTTGTAAAGTATATTTATCTATCTTTCGAGGAAGTAAATTTCAAAGGAAATTTTCACACTGAAATGATTATATTTTTAAAAAGCTTTCAATATAAACTTTTGGTTAAAAAGTTTCACTCGAGGATTTGACCAATTTATTGGGTTTTATTGGCTAAGGTCTGATGTGGACAAACTAATGCAGTGCTGAGTTACTAGTGTTTTGATTGTGTTGTGGTTTCCGGTTTGGTTTGTATTTCTGTCCATCTTTTCGTGTATTATTATGTTGTTCCATTGTTGTTTGCTGTATTTCCTTCCACATTGTAGTTGTTCTGTTATTTACTATCTTGTATAGTCATTAGATAGATGTCATATTCTGTCATTTTATACATATATACCTGTTTAATTATTAGACCAGCAGGTATCTTGACTAGTCATCATCACTACTTCACCGAGGTTAGTCTTGATACTTACTGGGCACCGTTGTGGTGTGCTCATACTACTCTTCTGCGCATTTTGTGCAGATTCCAGGTTTTTGCATAGCCGGTCGTTTGATTGTTAGCAACGCGGTTGCTGTTGTAGATACTCAAGGTAAAACCGCTTCAGCGTTCGCGGTTTCAGAGTCACCTTCTTATATTCTTGTTCATACACTATTGTATTTATTTCGGACAGTAGTAATTAGAGATTTTAGTGAAAATTCCTTAAAGCTTATGACTTGTACTCGCCGGGTTTTGGGAAGGTGTGCAATGTATAGAGATTTATTTCAAAAAGCATTTAAAAGTTTTAATATTATGTTTCATATTCATTCAATATTAGGCTTACCTAGTCCTTAAGACTAGGTGCTGTCACAATAACCAACGGAGGGAAATTTGGGTCGTAACAGGTTGGTATCAGAGCTCTAGGTTCATAGGTGCTATGAGTCATAAGCGAGTCTAGTAGAGTCTTGCGGATCGGTTCGGAGACGCCTGTACTTATCTTCGAGAGGCTACAGAATATTAGGACAATTTCACTTCCTTGATTCCTATCATGGGAGTTCATTGATCTTGAAGTTTGAAATTATCGTTCCATTCTCTCACAGTTGGTGAGGACACGAGCTGCGGCTCCTGATGATGTTACCCCAAAGAAAATGTTGCAAGGATCAAAGACAGAGGCCGACGAGGAGCACGTGTTGTAGTTAAGATGCCTACCAGAGCAGTCGTTGAGGAGCCGCCAGTAGTTTTAGTTGGGGGATAGGTACTGGAGGTATTTGTTGCTACCATAGACTTCAGGAGATCTGGGCGCAGTTTTTGAGTATAATTGGTACATTAACTCAGGCGGGATTGATTCTAGTGCACCGGCTACTCCATGGATCAGGGGAGGAGTTCAGACTCCCACCATCTACACTCCAGAGCAGCGAGATCATGTTGGTCAGGTTCTAGTTGTCATGGAAGCACAGCTTGTGGTCCTAGTTCAGCACATGATTAGGGCAGCAGCATCTGAGAAAGGAAAACTTACTTGAGAGGTACAAGAAGTACCACCCTCCTATCTTTGGTGGATTGGCGACAGATGGTGTCCAGGTTTTCCTGGAGGAGTGTCACCGCATTCTCCGTACAATGAGTATTGTGGAGACGAGCGGGGTTGCTTTTGTCACGTCTCAGCTCAGAGAGCGGTTTTTTAGTGGTGGAGGGCATATGAGTTGGGGTAGCCAGGCCGAGTCAGCTTCACTTTCCTGGATTCAGGTTTCAGAGATGTTTTTGAGGGAGTTTGCACTCCAATCCCTCTGATATGCATGGCGCATGGAGTTTGAGCAGTTCGTTAGGGCACTATGTCAGTGTTGGAGCACTATGTCGAATTCAGTGAGTTGGCCAGATATGCACCTCACTTGGTTGCTTCAGTTAGGAGTCGAGTCTGTAGATTCATTGAGGGATTCAGGCATGATATTCGGTTCAGCAGGACTCGGGAGTTAGAGTCGGATGCCTCGTTTCAACAGGTCGTAGGGATCTCTCTCCGGTTAGAGAGCATGTGGGACCGGGAGGACAGACGAGATCATGAGAGAGAGTTCATGGAGGCAAGGAGGCCTCGTAGACTGGAGAAATCTACTAGTCCTTATTAGGGAGGCAAGGTACGAGGCGGTAGAGGTTTTTGTGGGTCAGTCAGTTCAGTTTGCATTACCAGCTTTGCATGGGGTTTCAGGTACTCATGGGTCTCAGAGTACTCGTGTTGCAGTTTCCACAGCCACATCAACAGAGAGGTTGTGTTGAGTGTGGGGGTACCAATCACAGGGTGAGAGGTTATCCCAGTATCCATGCAGGTGTGTCACAGCAGGGTATTCAGGTGAGTAGAGGGTGCCAAGAGGGGGAGGCCCGGCCCGTTGATGTATTTCATATAGTAGGCTGAAGGTTGTTGGGCTAGATGTTACCATACAGGCATGTTTTGATCTGTTGCATAGGTGCACCATTTGTATTTCACTATAGTTCTGTTGGTCGGGACGAGTTTCCCTTATTTTTTGCTTCATTTATGAGTGAGTTTCATGCTTTTCACTTTGTTTTCATGTTTTCTCCTGCTAGGAGATTTTATAAGCAATAGTCCATGTCTATTGTTTTTTTTATTCATCATTGATAGTGGTGAGACTAGAAGTGAGTCCTTGTTGTTCATCATGGTAAGCTTTATGTGATTTTTTAAAGTATTTTAGTTACGGTCTGTGAATTGATACTCCATCAAGATGTGAGTTAGGTGAGAGTTATGATTTTATTCACCGAGACGAGTCAGTGGGAGATTTGAATTGGTATGATATATATTCGGTATGTGACTTAGACTTGGGGGCAAGACCCTCGTGATATTTTGTGATTCGATATGTTTGAACCGGGCTGAGTACCGCGGTGGAAGTTATATCAGGATGGGATCCTTGTGATTTGTTCGTTTGCTTTAATTCCTTCCTTGTTATATTGTTATGCAGGTTAGTATTGGTAGAGAGTTGTGCCTATGGGCTTGTTTGATAGCTCCTTTAGATATTTCTCTTTTCATATTCAGTCATTTTCGTTATGTGCTTCTTTAGTTTTAGCTTGCAGGATGTGTGCCCGGTGGTGGTAGTTGTGGCTTGGTGATTCAAGTTTCTAATAGTGATGTCTTCGTGTTTATTGTATCATTATCAGTACTATGAGAGTTTGAAACAGAGTTCTTTCAAATATTAGGCTAGTCGCCAGTGCTGGATTGATTTCAAGCAGCTATTGTGATCAGAAGTGTTATTATGAGCCTATGTGTGATGTGCTATATTGTGTGGTCATGCCTTGTGGGTGTAGTCATGAGTCGGTGCAGCTGGTTGAGGCTGACGCCAGATATGGATTTAGAATTGGGTCTTTTGGAGATGAGTAGGAGGTGAGAACTTGAGGTATGAGGCTTATCGGTGATGATACTAGGCTAAATTGTAGTGGTGATTGTGTCATCAGGCTTATGTAGGTTGGGGGCGATGTGGGATCACCCGCGGATGTGTGTTGGAAGTGTGCAATCAGTGATTGGATGATTTCGAGGTGAATCTTGGCACGTTCGAGGACGAACGTTTGTTTTAAAAGGGGGAGAATGTAACGACCCGATCGGTCATTTGAGAATTTAAGTTGTTCGGTGGCTTAAGTACTTGAACAGCTTCATATTGTGTATATCAACCTGCGTGCGTGGTAAGATTCAGTTACTGGATGATCCGGAGTCAAATTGGAAGGAATATTTCAATTTTTGAAGCTTAAGTAATGAAAGTTGATCGGAGATTTGACTTTTGAGTGAACGGCCTCGGAATGAGTTTTGGGTGATGTCAACAGCTTCGTATGATGACTTTGCACTTAGGCGCGCGTTCCGAATTGGTTTTGGAGGTCCGTAGAGTAATTTGAGGTAATTCGGCGAAAGTTAGAATTTCGGCGATTTCGGCCGATAGGTGAAATTTTGATATCGGGCTCGGAATGGAATTCCGGGAGTAGTTGTAGGTCCGTTGTGTTATTTATGACTTGTCTGCAAAATTTTACGTCATTCTGGGTTGAATTGATAGGTTCGGCACGAGTTTTGATATTTGAAGATTTGAAAGTTCTTAAATTCGAATTATGGTTTGATTCATCGTTTCGGCGTTATTCTATGTGATGTGAGACCTCGAGCGAGTCTATGTTAGCTTATATGACTTGTTTGTGTGATTAGACGGGGTCCCGGGGGCCTCGGGTGTGTTTCGGATGGGCTTCGGGTCAATTTTCTTCTATTCTTTAGTGCTGATTTTGTCTTCTGATTTTTCCTTCTATGCGATTGCATCAGTCCTTACGCGATCTCATAGTACATTTTAGGCCAGTAATTATTTTCCTCTACGTGATCGCACTTAAACTTTCGCGATCGCAATGCTTAAAAATCTGGGCAAACAGATTATATCCAAAATCGAGGGCCATTTTTATCATATTTTGACTTCTAGAGCTCGGTTCTTAGCGATTTTTTATGTGTTTTTCACGAAATTCGATTGGGTAAGTATTCTTCAACTAGAATTGAATATACTCCACGACTTTATCTTCATTTTCATCATTTAATTTGTGTTTTGAGTGTAGTAAAATGTTGGTTTTGGAAGAAAATTTCTAAAATAAAAAATCGTGATTTGAGGGACCAAATGGTATCGGAATTTGATAAATTTTGTATGATTGAACTCGTATTGGAATGGGTATTCGATTTTTGTAAATTTTGTCGGGTTACGAGGAGCGGGCCCGGGGGTCAACTCTTGGATCGATTTTTATATTTTTGTAAAGATTGAAGCTTTATTATTCGGAATAGTCACTTATACGATTTATGTGTGTTTTGGAGTTGTTATAGTTGGATTTGAGCCGTCCGGAGGTCTTTTCACCCGAGAAGTTCATTTTGAGTACCGAATTGTCATCTTCGAGGTAAGTATCTTGCCTAACCTTGTGTGGGGGAATTACCCTTTAGGGTTTTAGTCTTTTATGTTGATTGCAGCCGTGTACGCGAGGTGACGAGTACGTACTCGGACTTATTTGCAAATAGGTTGGCCTTTTTAGGATTCTTAGGTCCTTATATTCCCTGTGTATGAAGTTGTAATTGCTATGACTGAGTTCCTGATTGCTAGTTTCATCCTGTCCTGCTTGAATTAGATTTTTCTTGCTTTTAGTTTCCCTTTGTTGTTTATTTGATCTTAATTGACTTAACTGAACATTTTACCTTTTCTACCGTCATGCTATATCTTCCTTCATAAACTGCCTATTTGACTAGAATTAGTATAATCTCGCTCTATAATTGTTTAGCAGTAATTGGAATATCTATACGTTGGTGTCAAGCATGCCCGTGAGTCGTATATGTGATTTATATGATTTTCCCTTAAGTGTTACTTAGGTTTAGTTTGATAATCATCCATGTTGATGGTATTTTTCTTGGTGCTGCCTAATACTGAGCATCGTTCAAGATGAGTTTTATTCCGTAAAGCTAATTGTTTAAGCGAGATTGGTTATAGTTGTTTTCCCTTGCCGAGATGATTTGGTTTCTTATTGTTGTGAACTTGAATATTGTGAATCGTTGCGATATTGTTTTGTTTTCCCCTCGTTACATTGTTTCTCTTTGTGCTTGGCATTCCTTACAGGGGCTACTTCTTATGAGTGAGCTTTACCATTCTTGTGATTTAAGTTCTTGTATTGATTTGCGTGTCGCACTTTGCATTTCTGTCCTTTGTTGCTTTTGTGCTTGTCGTGGCAATGTATGTTGGGACTACGGACGTATTCCGGGAGCTTTCCTCCTGTACTGCATTGCATATTTAAATTGGGACTACGGACGTATTTCGGGAGCTTTCCCTATATACTGCATTGCATAATTAAATTGGGACTACGGACGTATTCCGGGAGCTTTCCCCCTGTACTGTATTGCATATTTAAATTGGGACTACGGACGTATTCCGGGAGCTTTCCCCTTGTACTTCATTGCATATTTAAATTGGGACTACAGACGTATTCCGGGAGTTTTCCCCTGTACTGCATTGCATATTTAAAATGGGACTACGGACGTATTCCGGGAGCTTTCCCCATGTACTGCATGACTAAATTCTGAGCTGCGGTACGGAATCCCGGTTGTTTTATATTGAAGGAAAACTATGTTTGAAGGATAATTATTGAAAAGTAAAGTTGAAAGGAATTTACCTTGAAGGAAACTATATTTGCAAAGCGTTTATCTTGGAGGAAATTATGTTTGAAAAACATTTACTGGAAAGGTACATTTGAAAAGCTTTTATTGAAAGGAATTTTGTTTGAGGATTTCGCTTTGTAAAGTATATTTATGTATCTTTGGAGGAACTATATTTTGAAGGAAATTTTCACACTAAAATGATTATATTTTTAAAAAGCTTTCAATATAAACTTGCGGTTGAAAAGTTTCACTCGAGGATTTGACCAATTTATTGGGTTTTATTGGCTAAAACCTAATGTGGACAAACTAATGCGGTGCTGAGTTACTAGTGTTCTGATTGCATTGTGGTTTCCGATTTGGTTTGTATTTCTGCACATCTTTCTGTGTATTATTATGTTGTTCTATTGTTGTTTGCTTTATTTCCTTCCGCATTGTAGTTGTTCGTTTATTTACTATCTTGTGTAGTCATTAGATAGATGTCATATTCTGTCATTTTATACATATATACCTGTTTAATTATTAGACCAGCGGGTGTCTTGACTAGTCCTCGTCACTACTTCATCGAGGTTAGTCTTGATACTTACTGGACACCGTTGTGGTGTGCTCATACTACTCTTCTGCGCATTTTGTGCAGATTCCAGGTTTTTGCATAGCCGGCCGTTTGATTGTTAGCAGCGCGGCTGCTGTCATGGATACTCAAGGTAAAACCGCTTCAGCGTTCGCTGTTTTAGAGTCACCTTTTTATATTCTTGTTCTGTTGTACTTATTTCGGACAGTGGTAATTAGAGATTTTAGTGAAAATTCCTTAAAGCTTATGACTTGTACTCGCCGGGTTTTGAATGTGTGCAATGTATAGAGATTTATTTTAAAAAGCATTTAAAAGTTTTAATATTATGTTTCATATTCATTTAATATTAGGCTTACCTAGTCCTTAAGACTAGATGTCGATACAATACCCAACGGAGGAAAATTTGAATCGTGACAAAAAATCACCCATGAGTTACAAACGTTAATTAGTCTAATAGTACTAATCAGTTACATGCATAAGTGTAAATGGACATCCACCAATGCAATTTATAACATTTACCTAATAATTAGGTAGAAGATCCTATTATTATTCTGTTACCTATTAAGGGTAGATAAATTAACATACTGAGATATCACTTAGTAAAAACATGTATAATCATTTCATGTAAAAATAGTATGGGCTAGTCAGTTTTTGGATTAGTCACTCAAAAATAACCAGTATTTGCAAAGTCATTGAAAAATAGTCACTACTTTGCTGCAACACGAAAATTTCCAGCATAATATACTGGAGATCGGTGCACCTGTGTATGAACTTCCAGTATATTATGCTTGAACTCCAACATGCGGAAAGTTCCGGCATAATATACTGGAGATTGGAACACATGTGTATGAACTTCCAGAATATTATACTGGACCGGTATGTTATACATGAACTTCCAATATACTTATGCTGGAACTCCAGTATAATATACTATAATTTCACTGTATTATGCTGGAGTATTTTTCGGATTTTGAACAGTGCTTTCGTTC
This sequence comes from Nicotiana paniculata, assembly GCA_005239505.1. Lineage (NCBI taxonomy): Eukaryota > Viridiplantae > Streptophyta > Magnoliopsida > Solanales > Solanaceae > Nicotiana > Nicotiana paniculata. The sequence goes on along the minus strand of MDKI01080521.1, from coordinate 1,752 downwards.
AGATTTATCTTTACATGAAAAGTGGCTAAATTTCGATTACTTTTGAAACTGTTGTTATTTTTGAAAGAGCACATATAAATCTGATTATTTTTAAATTTCCCCCATTTTATGTGTTGAAAGCCGGTCAATTTTATATGATTGATTGGCTCATAATTAAGACTTGTTTAACCTAATATTATACAAGGATTGTCATTCCTAATTATTTTTGACATCATCTTTTTCTTACATAATAAGGACAAAATAAAATCCAATTAGCATACTATAAATACTCTTCGTAGTAACAGCAATATTCTTTAAACTAACTAACACCTCTTAACATTTTTATCATCTCTTCTGACTCTGAATACCATTTTGTGTTTTGTGAGACAAAGTTAGCAAAATGGATACTCAAGAAAGGAAACAAGACACGGAGGAGTGTCCTCAGGTTCAAAACTCAAGAAATGAGAGAAAATGTGATGAGTTTTTCGAACAAGTGAACAAGTTATTGGCATTGGCAGGGCCATTAATTTTAGTAAGTCTTCTGTTGTATTTCTTACAAGTGATCTCTCTTATGTTTGTCGGTCATCGCGGAGAGCTAGCTCTTTCTGGTGCTTCTTTGGCTACTTCTTTTGCCTTTGTGACTGGCTACAGCTTGTTGGTTAATCTTTCTTTTACTTTATCTATCCCATTTTATGATTCGTGGCGTTACTAGTAAAGTTATTGTTGTGTGACCAGGAGGTCACGGATTCGAGCCGTGGAAACAGCCTATTGAAGAAATGCAGGGTAAGGTTGTGTACGATAGACCTCTGTGATCCGGCCCTTCCCCGGACCCCGCGCATAGCGGGAGCTTAGTCCACCAGGCTGCCCTTTTTTTTAGCTATGTGATAGTCGTCTTGATTCTATTTTGCTTGATCAGTTGGGAATGGGAAGTGCAGTGGAGACACTTTGTGGTCAATCATATGGTGCTTGGAATTCATATGCAAAGGGCAATGTTTTAGTCAGCATAGCTATTGCCTGTAATGCAGGACATATTCTTGTAATCTTGAAACAAGATCCTGAGATAGCAGCCGAAGCAGGAAATTATACCGAGCATCTTTGCCTATGGTCTATTAGAATGCCAGATTAGGTTTCTACAAGCTCAAAACAATGTCCGGCCCATGATGTTCTGTTGTTGCATGTTTTTAGTTGTTGGATTCTCGTGCTCAAAACCGGCCTTGGTAGTAAAGGTGCTGCTCTGGCTAATGCTATGTCTTACTGGATTAATGTGTTCTTGCTAGCTGCATATGTTAGGACATCGCCTTCCTGCAAAAGTACTTGGAGCTTTTGTGTACCATCTTGGAGGAAAGGTATTATTCTATCGCACATTTTATTTCTTTGTTACTTAGAATTATGGCAAAACTGATGATACTCATACTTTTTCAATTGTATTAAAGGGACTTCGGCTGGGAATCATTCTGGCCCATTCTGCACAAGCACTAATTTATTTAGTTGTTATTCTGCTAACAGATTCGGACAACTAGGTAAAGCTTGGTTTTTGCTCATTCTGAGGCTTGTTTCAATCTCAATCACCAATTTATGCAGCTACTTTCATTGAGTTTTTATATTTTTTGGTTTCCCATTCGGTATCTGGTACTCAAATTGGGGCCCGACTAAATCCAAATTCATTACTAGGAAGTCCCACGTTGGGGGATAAAGCGCCTCCTAACAAAGGCGACTCCATACCCAGGGATTCGAACCTGAGACCTCTGGTTATGAAAGAGTACATGCCACTCC